>WOVY01006050.1:0-12134 GCA_013436015.1 Rhipicephalus annulatus | reverse complement strand
ATTACTGTTGTCGTTGCTCTTAATAATCTGGCGGTAACTACCGATGCTGATCCTGCTGCACAATTGCCTATGCTGCAGCAATGAGCTAACTAGCGAAGCTGTTGCTGCTGTAGTTGTTTTTTATATGGCTCTTATGTACCGGCGCTTTTTTGACGTACACGCAGTACTTAAACACGAAGAAGAAACCGTTAAGAAATGCTTCGAAACAGGCCACGCTCTGTCCGTATAATTCGTGCCGATATATCTACAGTGTCTCAGAAGGTCATTGGCCTATCGTTTTCTAAACTTCTAGGAGGGCTTCACCTACGACGACGCCATTAAAGACCTCACATACACAAGGCAAACCATCGACGAATGTCTCCGTCTCTACCCACCAGTGATCGCGTAAGTAGTGAAAAAATAATCTCAATCGCTTTCAGCTATTTGCAAATTGGGTTTGTTGGAAGTGCTATATTAGCACGAAACCGGCGATTCAATGCGGACTTATCCGGGTGGACTTCATAAAGTTCATAAAGTTCTCATCATCATCATACTTAAATCACGAAAAGCGTACATTAAGGTAATTAAATGAGCCAGCATATCTACCTAGCTTAAGCGTATTATAACTCTACTATTTAATAAAATAGCACACAACGCTATATAAAGTACCAAAACAAAAATGGCAGCATTAATTGACACACGAAGACCCTCTCACTCAGCACAACTGACAATGAAGCATGCACCCTTCTTAGGCTACCGAATAACGACAAACCGTCCATATTCACCTTATCTCGCACCAAAAGAGTTATTTTCCTGTGTTCTCCCGAACACCGCACTGTGCAGAGACATTTTTGGGACGATGTAAGAATGAACGCTGAATTTGAGTGCTTTTTGAACTCCCCGAACGCAGAGTTTCAGGTTCTACTGCAACGACATGTGGCATGCTCATGAAGGTATCGTCATCAGCAATGCGTGACTTTGTCAAGAGATTATGAAGAGGAAGAATAAACTTACGCCTAAATATCGTTCTTTTCTAACTCTTTTATTTTGGCAATAACAGTAAACACTAAAGAAATATAAGTTATGCGATGAAAGCACTTGTTATGCTACTTAAACGCATTATACTTCAACTTAGGTTATGAATGTTCACCTTTCTCTGTGTTTCGCCAAAATGTGTGTTTCTGTTTAGTTCTCTCTACCTTAATTTTGCAGCAAGTGGAAGTTCTTGTTATGTTAGTGCTGTCATTGTACGGGAAGGTTGGGCCAGTCAGGCTTTCTGTGCGCATAATGTATCACATCATCTTGCTATTTATTTATGTTTGGTACTTATGTGGCAATATATCCAAGCTCAAATCAATTTCAATTCAATAATACAAACTTTGCGAACGCTCTTCGTATTATTAAGGAATCACGGAATGACGTACATGCTTATACAAATGAGGACGCATGCAAGTTACACTAACACAAAGCGTAACTATCACGGAGTCGAGGAAGTCCCGATAATTACATTGCTTAATCGATGGAAATAATGCAGTGGGTACACAAACTCTCTGGGTGCGTCTAAGTGTTGTCATCTGTAGGCGCATTCACTCAAATTCATTACAACATCATTCAAAATATGAGGAGTTGAAGAACGAAAAAGTTCGAATCATAAAGTAAGTGGTCTGTTCAAACCGTATACAAATATAATGAGTGGAACGCGTTTAGCCACACTTTAACGAAAACGCCAGGCCTGCGCCGAAGGCGCAGCACAGGTCACAGTGAAAGCTGAAGACCGGGCTTTAGGAGCCTTTCAAAACACTCATTGGGTAACTATCAACCACTATAAAGCATGCTTGATACCCACTACAAAGCATTAATAAAAAAAAGTTTGGTTAGTAGGCCGGCATTCGCTATGGTATATTTTGTCATTCTTCTGAGAAGCGTGGTATCCACTAACACTTGCAAGGACTTTTGTGCCAATTGTTCATGCAGTGGCTGATGACGATGAGGCAATATGGCTGAAGTGGGTATGCGCCACAGTTAATGGGGAACAAAAACAAGCTTTTATATTGGGTTGGAGCGTTGGACGACTCACTCGTTACGCTATTCGCATTGTGCGACGACTGCTTGTTCTTTTCCTGTTTTGAAACGCTTTATAAGTAGTATTTAAGCGATTGCTTTCACACATCAAGCCTTCCCAAGGCAAGTTTGACAGTAAGTCCCATGCACCAGTGTGGCTTTTTTAAGCCTCACTTTAACGCTCACTATATATTGGATTTTATGGTCATGAAGTGCTATTACGTGTAACCAAAAAGCCTATTTCACCAATGATCAAGACATTTTTATAATGCACATACAGAACTAATACCTGTAAAAACCTGGTTAAATAACAAAGGCATATCTGTGTCCTTAATTAACTGCCGCCTCTGCGAAGTTCCAGAAACAATCGAACATTGCTTTATTTGTTGTAAGGACGCCATACTTTTCTGAGACGTGCCGCAGAGGGCTTTTAAAAAACATCTGGATTTAAATTCACATAACGTCCGTTATCTTGTACCATTAAAATGCAACAACATGCCAGTTGACATGCTGTTGTTAATGGGCACGTATAGTTTATGAAAAACTCGCACGTTGGACAGACATGTGGAACCAATGGTCTCTTCGCGATGCCACTTTGTACAAATGACTGTGTGGCTAAGGGACTTTTATGACCAACTGCGATTTCAACCGGACTGGTATACTGAGTTCATGAAGTGTTTTACTCAAGTACCCCTTTAAAAATTTGTTGTACGAGATTTACTTTGTAATATCCATTGCGCAGTTGTCGACTTGACCCTATGTATGTTGTACGCTATGTATATACGTCAGCCTCATTTGTACTAAATACCAAGGAAGAAAAAAGAAACAGTGTGGCTCAGTGGTAGAATACTGGGAATACCTAGCGGACACGGGTTCGAGCCCCACTGAGTCATTAGTGCTAGGTGTTTTTTTTCAAATTTCGCTGTGGTTACGGACACCGGCGGCGGCGGACAACTGCGCGTGACCCGAGTTGTCATCTCGTAAGAGCTCTCGCTGTAAATGATGGGTCCGTTCAAACCATAAGTAGTGTCAGGCGAACGATTCAACAAAACATAGCAGCACTAGTGTTTCAGTTTGATGCCCCTGATTACGTTATTTCATATTTCCTTCCTTTTGCAGCCTTTGTGAAAAAAATAAACCCACAATTTTACCTGCAAAATACAGAAAGCCTAATAGGCATTGAGACAACGTCGAAACGGGCTTCAGTCTTTGAAAAAATTCACCTATTATTTTACAAATAAGTCATACTATTTTTAAAAAAACTCTTCTTCCCGTGTTCGACAGCTGACGATTCCCCGTTAGATTCAATTTTCGCTTGTTTCAAGGAGTGTATCTTGTTACCTTTGTAATTGCATTCTCTCTTCTCTCGTCTCGACGAAAGCACTGGCAGCTAAGCAGGGAGGGATGGCAGGGCCACAGAGAAACGTCACGCGCGCCTCGTGACCTTGATCACTTTTTTTCTTTTTTTTTTTTCATCGAATACGCGGCTTTCTCAGTGTGATCGCATGCGCACGCGTGGAAAGGTTGCGGCCCCCGCGGCGATCCCTGTTACGACCGAGCGCGCCATGTTCAAATCAGCCAATGGCTGGTAGATGGCCTTCTGCGAGTAATTTTTGAGCTACCTCCATTATTTGTCTAAGGAATAGAAAGTGATGTTCAGCATACTTAGATAATTGATTGCATATTCCGCACCGTGCACGTGCTGCGCCACAATATTTGGCTCGCGTGTTCTCTGGAGCATATCGTACCGATCGGCAGTGTTTTCTGACCATGCTCAAGAAATGCCGCAAGGCCCATTTAAGAGAGCAAATCTTGCGCAAATTGGTGGTCCATAGTACTGACAAACAGTGCCACAAGGGACAAGGGGTAGGAAAAAAACGCAAACAAGGGTTCAACTTAATACTGCAGCTTACTTCCGATACGGAGCGGAATATAAAGAAAGGCAACACGTGAACTGAAAATTGCAAGCCAATATTTGAAAAAAAAAACAAAAAGAAGAATCAACCTACGTCACTTACAGTGAGCATGCGCGCGGGACAAACAGCGTACTTATTTCTTCTACTACGTGAGCATCCTGTTCATCGATTTGATGGGTAAGAAAAAGTGCACTACTTGTCCAACGTGCATGACCACCTCAGTAACTTAGGCTGATTGCTCTTTTTGGCTTATTGAAATTGTGTTTACCAATTTTTTGTTCACGCGTCGTATTTTTTTCTTATATTCCGCTCCGTTTCGGAAATAAGCACCAGTTGTAAGTCCAGCGCTCGTCTCTGTTTCTATCCTTTGTGCCTTGTTGCGCTACTGTCATGACGTACAATTTTTCCTCGCATACAACCTTAAGGTAGTATACCAGGGATTACAGATCATCTTCAAGCTTATAATAGGATCACGTGCTACGCGAAGCCAACCGGCTGAGACGAAGTCTTTCATATTCGCTGAAATAGCTAATGGCGACGTTGGCTGGTTTGCACATGCACATATATGCCCTATAAAGGGGACGGATGGATCACTACCCCTGTGGCTCAGTTGGTAGAGCATCGTACGCGTTATTCGAAGGTAGCAGGTATTGCGCCTGCCAGTGACAAGTTATCTTTTCCTCCATTTTTATTCTTCACATGCACATGTATTTTCATCACAATTACGACTCATTAAATCCCCCATACTTTTCGTGGCATCACCCTCTCAGTTAGTTCTGCTTAATTTCCCGTACCAAGTAATGACAAATACATATTTCGTGCTCATCCCTCTAATGTGAACAATCATTATTAAAATACTACCATAACTCTAGAAATTGCACTAGTCATTCCTGGTTCTCATACTCAATGTTGCATACTCATCCACATATCTTCAGTGCATTCGCGCATTACTACCATTACTTGACAAGTGCTTTAGCGCATTTGCAGTAGTTGTGCAGTAGTGATTTCCTTTTCCTTTGTACAAATATTTCTAGATTCACATCAAGGAAGGCGTCCTGCGATTATCCTTACAAGGACATGGTTCTGCCGAAGGGCATCAGTATTATGGCTTGCACAGAGCAAATACATAAGGACCCTCGATTTTGGGACCACCCGGAAGAGTTCTACCCTGACAGGCGAGTGCCTCACTTGAGAACATTTTTCTTTTTCATCCCAAAGCTTCTAGCGGGTTTCTGCCATTGCAGTCAAGTGCTGGAGAAATGCCAAATCAGTAACAGTACGAGCGCTCATCGGACATTGTACTCGCTAGCAATGGAGTTCCAGAGCTGGAGTTGAGTTTGGCTGAATCGGACATGAAAAGAGTCGGCCACCTCCATTGCGCGAAGGACACATGATGATAGCATCCAGAGTTGCCATTGTGTGTACTTAAAAAGGCGCCAGCGCTCAAGCCGCTGATATCCAAAAGTTGCCATGCCATTTATTATTATCGCCAAATATGTAGTGAAATAGCGCAGTGGTGGTGTTGTGAACATTTAAACAGAATATTTGTTATTGATCAATACATAAACTCATTTTCAATAAGTAAAACCAGAAGTTTAAAAGAAGCAACAAAATAGACATGGCGACAACGGGGAACTCTTCGTCGCCAACGGATCAAAAGTTTGCGAATTTTCTGCAGAGTAGCCATTAGGAACAGCCCTGATAGCTTCACCCCAGGCGGAAAGCCTGACATCGATGCTTATCAGGGACATAGTAAACCTCCCCGAGTGTCTTTCATGGACGGGACAGTGGTGCATCACCCGAGCAGCAACTGCGAACTTTGACGATAACGATGTGGTCACGAGGGTTGGCGTGCGCAGCATATTGCGATAGACGACTGCATACCATATGGTGAAACACCGCACTCTCGTCGGTGACAAAGGGGACAAGAAGGAGACGACATTCCACTTCATGTGCCCTCCATCCCCGTCTGTAGTGCTCTACTTTCCCATGCCGTATAATGATGCTATAATGATGACTAATGATGACTAATAATGATGCCGTATAATGATGACTAATAATGATGCCGTATAATGATGACTAACCCAGCTTATGACAATATAGACATCAACAGTCATAACTAGGCGGCTGTATACGCGGTGTGCTCTCATCTATTACCTTGTTTTGAGACGACGGACAGCGGGACTGTCGTTTGGTTCCCCGGTGTGGCCGCATTTGTTTTAACCTGCGTTTTGTAAAAGTTACGGGAGATAGTATCTAAAAGAGTTTGCTGCTAGCCTTACTAAGCCAATTTCTTCAATATCACATTTACTGCGTTCGTGACGAAACAGTAAGTTTGTATTTGTTGTTGTAGCAGAGAAGGGAATTTTCAGACAGTTTTCGGGCACCGAAGAAAACCTGCGTGCGAGTAAAATAATGAAAAACCTGGCCTATTCTTTATAAGTGAGGAAAAACAGCGCGAAAGATAAATTGCCTGTTGTGTATGTGTATCCCTCTGCTCCTGGTCTTCTGTCTTTCGAGCTGCTTCCCTCCTATATATTATACCAGCGTGTCCAATCAACTACTTTGTATATTTTATTCTTCGCTTTGGTAAAATTCACGATTGTGACAGTTTTTAAGGATGAAGAAATTATGAAACGCTACCACGAATCATTAAAGGATCACGGAGAAGCACGCGTGACATCTGCGCCAGTATTCATCGGCATTTGCGTTTGACGCATTCCAGTGTAATAGTAGTGGCGAGGCACTTGAGGTCGTGGCTTGTACGTCCACATTCATGTCCGTCGCGAGGAGACAAATGAATGCGGGACACGTAAAACAGGTTTTATTGAAGGAATGATTGATTGTTTCATTGACCAATTGATTGATTGATTGATTGATTGATTGATTTATTGATTGATATGTGAGGAATAACGTTTTATAATCACCATATGCTTATAAGAGAAGGCGTAGTGGAGGGCTCCGGACATTTTTACCTCCTGGGATTGTTTATGGTGCACCCAAATCTGAGCACACAGGTCAACACCATTTTCGCCTCTATTGAAAAGCCAGCTGCCGCAGCCGGGATCCGATCCCACGACCTGCGGGTCAGCATCCGAGTGCCTTAGCCACTAAACACGTAAAACAGGTTTAACAAAAGACTAAACATTGGCAGATTCCACGTATAGAGGGAATCGATGATATGCGAGGCACGAATGAGAATTGTTGATATGTCCCTTTAAAATCGGCATAGCGTTACGAGGTGAAGGTAAATGATGCCGTACATGACTTCCGTGTCATGATTATCAAGTTTGGATGTGTCCTTTATTTTCGTCATCAATTCAAGTCACGTGATACCAATTTTGTATATGTGGAGCTAGCGAAACAGCTGCGAGCAGGCTATGAGCGTGGTATGTTGTCATATTCTTACATGACACACATGTCGGCCATATCATGTTTGCAACAGTCATATTTTTCGTCTTCCATTGACGTAAAGCAACAGCAATTTTAGTATATGTGGAGCTAGCAAAAAGGCCGCGAGGGCATCATGAAAGGCCCATTATACTACAATATAGCGTTGACGCGCGCGCACGCTGGGCACAGCGACGCTACGTTAGCAGAACGCGAGCACTCTATAGTCTAACGTCAGGCGTGACCAGCGTCCGTCGGCGCGGCCGACGGCAACCGTCGCGAAATGCAACATGCTGCATTTCGCGTCGATACGTTACCCAGACAACACTGCGTCTCCCCTCTTTTCGTGACGGATGGACGCTGGACATGCCCAAGCGCGCATGCGTCAAAGCAACGCAGAGCGGTGTGCGCCTGCGAGTTTATAGCAGGACAGGCGCCTGGCGTGACGCCGGTGAGCAGGCGCACCGCGTCACGTCGAAATGTATTGGCGCCTTGACTGTTGCATGTAGCCATGTTCTCACATGACACGCATCTCATGATTATCATGTTTGCACCAATCACTTACCTTCGTCATTCACTGGCGTCACGTAATACCAAATTCGGCATATGTGAAGTTACGAAACGGCTGCGAGGGCATCATCAGTGTGCCATGCATTCTTGTTGTTACATGACACGCATGTCGTGATTATCTTGTTTGGATGTGTAATTTACCTATGTCGTCCGTTCGCGTCACGCAATACCGAGTTTGGTACATGTGAAGCTAGCGAAACGGCCGCGAGCGCATCATGAGCGTAGCGTGTAGCGTGTAGCCATTTTGTTACATGACACGCATCTCATGTTTATCATGTTTGCACCAGTATCATACCATCGTCATTCATTCACGTCCCGTGATAACAAATTTGGTATAAGCGAAGCTAGCGAAACAACCGCGAGCACATCATGAGCTTGGCATGTAATCATGTTGTTACATGACACGCATGTCTTGATTTTCATGTTATGGTCTGTAGTTTGTGTTCGACATGCAATCATGTCACACCATACAAGTTTTGCAACATGTCATGTGAACGAAACCACCGCTAGAGCAGCAGGACTTTGAAATGTAGATAATGACATTCATAACATCCATGTCATGGTTTTCATGTTTGTTTCATAGATAGATAGATAGATAGATAGATAGATAGATAGATAGATAGATAGATAGATAGATAGATAGATAGATAGATAGATAGATAGATAGATAGATAGATAGATAGATAGATAGATAGATAGATAGATACCCTGAGTACGCCCCGCCGCGGTGGTCTAGTTAGTGGCTAAGGTACTCGGCTACTGACCCGCAGGTCGCGGGATCGAATCCCGGCTGCAACGGCTGCTTTTCCGATGGAGGCGGAAATGTTGTAGGCCAATGTGCTCAGATTTGGGTGCACGTTAAAAAATGGCAGCATATCCACGGAGTGAATGATGGGGAGTGGGGCGAAGCATTCGTCCGTCCATTCGTTCTTGCTTCCGTTCGTTCCTGCGTACGTCTGTGTAACCGTCCATGCGTCCATCCACCCGTCCATGCGTGCGTCTGTTCGTGCGTCCGTCCCTGCGTTCGTCTATGCATCCGCGCCTGCGTCCGTTCATGCGTCCATCCATGCATCTGTCTGTGTGTCCGTTCGCCCATCTATTCAGCACTCCAGGTACCACCATCTCGCATCTTTCATCATATATTCTCCATATAGAAGCACCGCCATCCAGCGGACATTTCAAGTACTAAACGGGAGGTGGCACATGCACACTTACGGCTTGCGCTTCGGGTTTACTTCCCACCACTAACCACCTCGAGCTCAGGGTATATACTAGTTCACTGTATTCATGGCTATGCGGCCCAACGCTCGCTAAACCTTTATAAAACCAAGAAGGTTACACCCAGCGAGTATAACGTAGCAACCCTTTCTTGTCAGATCGTGCTCAATGTACATGCCGATAGCTGCTAGTGGGGATCGCAGCGTGCGCGTTACCTAAAGGCCGAATGCTCCTATCTCTCATTCCCTTTTAACAGCCATTAACATGTGCATTGAGAACTATCTTTTATTGTTCAACAGCGCACAGAATAAATCTCTCACCGGAACCACTTTGGAGGTCAAAATCGTAAGGACCGCTATTTCGGGTATGTGCCACGAGTGGTTACGTACTACGAGGGACGCACAAGCCACGCCATAAGGAGCTTTGCCCCTAAAAACCCCAGCTGGTCGAAACTTCCGGAGCCCTCCTCTACGGCATCTCTCGTAGAGAGTAAGGAGGTGTACGCTCGATCGCGCGCTCTTATGTTGAGTGGGAAAAATCGTATGCCTTGGCCAGCCTTTGAGTTTCGTCGGAATGATTCTGTTGTAGTAACCCGGTGCACAAAGGTCACTGCAATTGTTGCACAGCCTCCGTTTGCCAAAAGGGTGCGCTTTTCAGACGCTGCGAAGTAACAACCAACGGACGCTTATTACGCGTTCTGTACCTGTGGGTACGTTTCGCGCGTTCTTTTGTGCGTGAGAAACGCGGGGCACATTTTGATCTGCTTGCTGTTCTGCCCGTAACCTTCCAGTTTGTGCTATCGCGCTCATTGCTTCGTCTTTGCGGGAAAGCTGTGACATGTTTTTTTTAGGGGGCGAAGCTCCTTAAGCGGTGGGTCGTTGCGTCCGAGATGTTTGTAGCAGCAGTCATGTAGTAGTAGCAGGTAGCCACCTCATGGGCTGGACTCGTAGAGCGGCACGCGCGCACTCTCTTTAGTTGAGGAAAACCCGCACACGTTAATTATAAATAAAACGATAGTTGTTTCTGACGAAATAAGCTACAAAGACGAGTATCGGTCACTTATTCTCCAATGAAATTTGCCTTGAATTCACTGCTTACTACAAAAAACTAGTAATAACAGGATGCACTTTGAGCACTATGTGACCAGAAAACGTTTACACGCTAAACTTGCTGGGCGTAACCACCTTGATTTTAGCAACGTTTAGTGAGAGTTGGGCCGCAGTGCCATGAACTAGGGGTGGTGGAAGTTGGGAACTAGACACGCAGCGCAGGCCGTAAGAGAGTGCGCGCTTGCCGCTCCTCTAGTCCGCCGATGCCAACTTTCGTTTAGTCCTTAGAATGTCTGCATGATGGTGGTACTTCTATATGATGAATATATGATGAAAATATGCGAGATGGTGGTACTTGGAGTGTTCACTGGATGAACGGACGGATGTATAGATGAACGCACAGATGGACGCATGGATGGAAGCACGCATGAACGAACGCATGTACGGACGCACAGATGGACGAACGGACACACGAACGGACGCATAGACGGACGGACGGAAGGACAGACGCGCAGACGGACGGACTGATGGAAGAGCGGACAGACTGACGGATGCTTCGCACCACTTATCATCATGCACTCCGTAGATATGCTGTGATTTATTTATATTTTTTTTCAGTTGTGTACAGATACGTTGGGTGGCGTCTTGAATTCCTCATGTTCACAATACTGGCGGTCACGCCAGTTCTGTAAAATATGCGGCGTTTTGAGACAGCGTGTCGCCATCTGTGGCGCTATGTGGGCAGCCAATGGAAAAAACTTCACTACTGCAACGCTACAGCATGTGCTGCGCTGAGATGCGGTGGCTGCGTTGCTTCGAACTACAGAGAAGGAGCAAGAAAGAACGAACTGACAGACACAAATTATTGGAACGCCAAACACGTCAATTGCATTTCCGGGAAAAGAGCTCGGAAGGATGTGTAAAGCAAGCAGCACAACACCCTCCCCCCCACTTACCCACTTAGCGTCACACCGCAACACTCCCTGATCTACGGCGGGCCGAGGGCACCCGTTGAGAAGCGCGCGCTTGCACTGGCATTGAAAGAGATAAGGGAGGCATTGGTGAGACACGCACAAATAAAATGTTTAACAATAAACTAATATAATCATTTATCATACGGAATATTATAGAACGCCTACAAGCGAAATCCATTTGTACCCAAGCAAGCGACTTCAACGCAGGCATTATGAACATCAGGACCTCACTTCACCTTCTCGTATTCTTTTACTTCGTGAGACAACGCTAGGGGGCCAGTCGAAGCAAACGTGCGTCGCATGAACTCCCGCCTCGACACCTCATCTCACCCGGAAAACATCATCGCCGCCACCTATGAAGTACCGCACCGTTTTCTACTAATCAAGCGCAGTCTGTGGATAACCGGTTTTTAACCGTAAGTCCATATTTCCCGAAAGTCTGCTTGTTTGAAGATCCAAGGCGAGGAACGCTGCTCTAAGCCTAAGCGGCGTCGGGCGGCTGGCCCGATGAAACGCTCCTCGCGTTTCCGCGCAACGCGCGAGAATGGCTGACGACGACGTGGCTGCGTCAACCGGAGCCACACATCAATCGAAGGAAAAACTGAAGGCGGAGAAAATGCTACCAGCGTCTCGCAAAAGAAGCCTTTTGACAACGGGGGATGGTTCACTGCAACGTACCACAACTCAAAGCTTATCGCGGTTCTGGAGACCGGGGCCGAAGCGGTAGACAAATCAGCTTCGAGCCAACCTAAACAGAAAGGGAAATCCTCTCCGAAAAGAGAAACTGCCTCTCCTCCTGAAAACCGACTTCAATGTCATCATTAGACCGAGAGATGGGCTCAATATCACTCAATTAAGCACGCATCTGATGGCGCGCGCTATAACTATGGCATGTGGGTAACCCAGACATCTGCAACGAAGCAACCTGCTTATACGGCTGCGCAATGGATCCAACATCGCCATAATCAGCACGCCAA
>WOVY01006049.1:0-26156 GCA_013436015.1 Rhipicephalus annulatus | reverse complement strand
TGTTCAACACTGTCATATGCCTTGGCTAAATCAAGGGTTCTAGGGCCGC
Source organism: Rhipicephalus annulatus (assembly GCA_013436015.1). Taxonomy (NCBI): domain Eukaryota; kingdom Metazoa; phylum Arthropoda; class Arachnida; order Ixodida; family Ixodidae; genus Rhipicephalus; species Rhipicephalus annulatus. The sequence goes on along the minus strand of WOVY01006049.1, from coordinate 26,107 downwards.
ATATTGTCGTCTGTGCCGAGCAAGCTTCTATACGAGCCTCTAAATCAACATGCGCCCACCATATAGAGTAACCTGGTCTAAATCCAATCTGGCACGCACTGAGTATCGCATTATCTGTTATGAACTTCGTAACTCTACTGTAAAGTATTCTTTCTATTAACTTAACTACGTGTGATGTTAAAGCGATTGGCCCTAATGTTATCTATCTGCATTCCTAGTCCCTGTTTTTTTAAGAAGCGGTATTATTTTTGCAAGTCTCCAGTCAGGAGGTATCCAACTATTTTCAAGTGAATAGTTGACAACGTTAAGAAGGTCTTCAGGAGAGATGTTCGAATAATATTTTTAACATTTCCGAAGTGAACGCCATGCTGGTCCAGGACCTGTGTTTGGCAGAATATGAACGACGTGCGCAAGTTCATCCCTTACTTACTTCAATAAAATCATTTCCGAATGACGGTTTGTACACTTTATTTTGATTTGTGATGTAAATCTCTTCTCCAATTCTATTGCCAATTTCCGTTAATGTATTTCCAAATCAGTTGGAGAAAGAATAACTGAGTCAATATTTACGTGTGCTGTAATAGCTTTACGATTACGGAGAAATCTGAATAGAGCTTTCTTGTTGCCACTCTTGGATAAGTAGGTGTACCGTTTTTCTTCATAATCGTCTTTCGCTAATGAAACTGTTCTCCTAAAGGTAGCTTTAGCAAATAAATAATTTCTCCAATTAGTCGGACATTGGTTGGTGAGGAGTTTTTTCCATGCAGCGTTTGCGGCGTCTATAATCTCTGGCGCAACCGCATTCCACCAGGCAGATATGAATTTTCCCTTTGTTGAAGATATAGTGAACTGTGATTTTTTAATTGTACACTTTAGGGTGAACAAAGGCTCATAGCTTTTCATATTTGTTTCCATATTGGGCAAGGAAGACAGCGTTGACTGCAAGTTCTTTTTAAATTTAGAGTAGTTTACAAAACTTTGCACCTGGCGATCTACCGTCACTAAAGGAATGCTGACTTCAAATACCAGGGGGGCAAGTGATCACTACTTGTAGCAGTATCAAGAACAGTCCAAGACGATATTGTCACACTTGAGCTGGCAAATGTCAAGTCTAAGACGGGACCCTCGAATTACATCGAACGAATGTCGGAACTCTGGAGTTCCAACAAATAAGGTTATTTCGGTTAGTCCAGTCCCACAACCGTTTCCTGATGAATCAGTGCGGAATCCCCATGAAACGTGATGGGAATTGAAGTCTCCCGCAAATAGCATACTGTTTCTGCAAAACTCGCAGTCACGTCAAGAGCTCTTTCATCTTGTATTCCAGCCGGAAAGTAGTTGTTGACTATAGATAGTGGCGCGCATCCTGGAAAGTGAACTTCCAGAACCATTACTTCATAATCGTGTGATATTTGTTGGTAAACTAAGTGTGCTTTATGGCAAATTTTGGATGAAATGAAAAACATTAATCCTCCACCACGTGAGTCTCGGTCAAGTCGAAAGCACTGATAGTCTTTTAGATAGAAGTTTTGATCAGCAGACGAAATAACTTGCGAAAATGGTAATACCGTCAATTTCTTCTTTCACGCACAAGCCCACACTCGCTTATGAGAAGAATGGGGTCAGACAAAGAAGGTGGCTATGTCCATGCCCAAGAAATATGGTTTGTACCATCTTCTGTCGGCGCGTGTGCGCGTAATAAGTGTGGATAAGCGTTCATGCTGACTTCTTTGCATCTTCAATATATATTCAGCCATCAGTGCCCCTGTCGCAACCGTAAGTGACATCAAAATGAACTTAAAGAAGCCAGTAAATTCCAGCAATTGGTGGTTGTCATCCCCTTTGACGTCCTGGGGGGGAGTATCTTCTTCGTACAGATATGTGGTATGAAGAAGACCTGTCTCGCGTGCTCTCAATAAAAACGATCGGTAATGAGCTTTGAGTGGGAAAGTCTTGCGTACCATGGTTGTTGAGAATACAGTTCCGAGCTTGTCCTTGGACTTCAGAAGCTTGGGACTTATATTGCGGACATAAGACTTTGTCAGTTCGTTGACAATACACACATGATGCAATCTTAGTGCGCACTTCAAACAGCCATAAGGATGCAATGTCAAGAGTTTTTTGACTCCCGGTTTGTATTAAAAGCAAGACTGATTTTTCCGAGCTAGCAAGGTTGCACTGGCGTTGACGCTGTACTCATAGTGGTCCGATGATCGATTGATTAAGCATGGAAACAAGGAAATGCCTATCGAGGCCCGCTTCAAGCTCTTCAACGGTGTCCAGAGAGCTTGGTTCTTCAAGAATGCTCATTGTCGATATCAGGTGACTCCTCATGTAAGTGGAGAGAGGGAATATTCCAAGGAACCAAAAGCACATGATCACATGTCTGCTGCTTGTCCAGAGGTGCCAGACAGGTGTTGGTGCAGACGTGGCGAGCACAGGTGCGAGAAGGAGCATCGCCGAGTCGCAGGCGTGGTCTAAGAATGAATTCTTGAACTCTAGTACATCCATTGTGCCTAGGGTAATCAGGGAAATCGCCAAGGTGCCAACTAAGGACGCGAAGGCAAAGCTTGATTTATTCAGGATGCCGTATATAGACATTGCTTCCTCCACCTCTTTTTTGGAATAGAAGACCGTGTGGGCGCTCTGTACGACCGCAGGAAAATCAAACCATTTTATCAGGCGCTCGTGGACGGCCACGGGTGTGAACGCGATGTCTAACTCACTGCGCACCATTGCATAACAGTACGTCTCGTCTCTGAACACGTTTCACGAACGCTGACGTTTAGTTTGCGCAGTAGCGAAATAAAGCGGCTGTAAGGATTCGTGTTGCAGCTCTGGACGGGTGTGTTGCTTATGAGCATCATGCAAGCAACGTAGCCAGCTGTGTCCTTGATAAAGTGGCTTTCTCCTCGAACATTTCGCCCGTGTGGTCTGTCGCAGTTCCCGGAGAGGACCCAAAATTTGTCAGGAGAAGGGCATCCAGAAGTGTCGTTAAACGGCACTGTGCAAAGCGTTCCTGTTTTGCAGAGCAGGATCCCAGGAAGGCTTAGGCAGTACTTCGCCAAGTCGTCTCCGTCCTCACCTAAGATGATCCAGGTTGTCCGGTATGTCGGCGAATGACCCATAGTCATGAAGCGGGTGCATTGAGCGTATCCACCTTTCCCCAGGGAGGGCACGATTATTGTCGTTTCTCTGCCTTTTGCTTGGTTACTCAGCAAGAGCGTAAATAGATCCGGATTTCGCGCAAGCCACACAGTGTACTTCTGCGAAAGCATGCGTATCCATTCAGTGTCTGCAGCGTCCCAGTATCCCTTACGGGATATCACGGCGATATGCACATCTCTGGACGTCTCTGGTAGGAGAGCTTGGGATTGATGTATGCCACTGAACTGCATACGTGTCAAGGCGAGAGAAAGTGCGATATATGACTGCATCACCATCCACCAAACGATACGCCAGCGTTGCTTATAGGCTGTGACCTGCATCTTGGAAAGCCTAGCTGATATCAGACGTAAACTGAGAGTCTCTCGCAGGCACGCATCGTCTACAATATTGAGTGGGAAGGTTAGAAGACGCAAGGTTGGTTGGCGTTTTCTCGCGTTTCCCTTCGTCGCGTACACTGGCTGTGTCTGAAACGAGAGGAAAGAAGGGGAAGCAGAATGTCAAACTTTAGTTAGTTTGCGTGTTTCCCTGTTTCTTATTAGCGTTTTGAAACAAACGTCGTTAAGTGCGCGTGTTTTCAGCCAACCAGGAATTACCTAAAATTTTGCAGGTAATTAGCAGGTGTCTAATGGAAACAAATCACGACATTAAATGAGTGGAATGAGTGCATTTCTTTCCCCTTTCCTTCACAAGAGTCTCGTGATGACCCAGTGGCGTGATATCCACTTACCTTGATATCACGCCGCTGGGTCATTCCAAGTGAATCGTCCCAGCCCTAAGTTCGCCCGCCAGTGATTATGCTGAAAACAATTGAGCTGAAAGGTAACTATATGAGAGGGGTTTTAGTGAATATATCTATCTATCTATCTATCTATCTATCTATCTATCTATCTATCTATCTATCTATCTATCTATCTATCTATCTATCTATCTATCTATCTATCTATATATCTATCTATCTATCTATCTATCCCACGGCAGTGGTACACGTTGTTCGCATGAAGCCCTATCATGGCAGGTCGTCGGAAAATGAGTGAGAGTGAGCATGTATCTTTTCACTGTCTCAAGCATCGGGACGATGCGTCTGAAGAGGGGGATAATGCCGCGACAGGTTGGCCGCGTTCAAATAGCCCACTGCAATAATCGTGGCACGGGCACCAGCAAGACCCGGCTGGCATGCGGCAGCGTACGTGCGCTCGGGCTACGAGGAAGAGGAAGATAGTTAAATCTCTGCAACTCGGCCTCGGCTTCTCGGACTCAATGACCATAGTCATTAGACTCGTGGGCACAAGTTCACCTAATAAAGACGCTTGTTTTTTACCCTGTCTGCCTCAGCATCGCTACAATATATACATACATATATATATATATATATATATATATATATATATTTATATATATATATATATATATATATATATATATATATATTGGAAGAAATATTTCAATGGGCCAGTTAGTCTTCGTGAAGGTATGGGATATGGCACAACGGGAGCGTTGTCAACAAGGATAAATATATTTCCCAACAGTTTCGGGAGGTGTTCTCCCTTCATCAGGGGATGAGTTATTTATCAGGGGATAATTATATTTATCCTTGTTGACAACGCTCCCGTTGTGCCACATATATATATATATATATATATATATATATATATATATATATATATATATGAGCATCATTCATGCGTCCCAACTTTTCATCTGTAGATGCTCATCATCACCAGTCAAGCTTAAGTTGTGCGGCACATACACGAGACCCTAAAGAAGAGTCTTGAGGGTACTCGATGCGTGTTTTGAGGGTACTCGACGCCATCTTACAAGCGGTGGGTTGCGCCAAGGTGTCGAGGAACGAACCAACCAAATCTCACAAGTGATGGAGAGTGCTGCCCGGTCCCTGCGTCTTCTCGCGATCTCGGAAAACCCCAGCGTCTTCTAGAGCACATCTCTGGAGCTCCGCTCAAGCCACCGCTTAAACAACCTGGGTTTGGTAATCTCGCAAGCCGACCAGCCCAGTGCGCCAGCTTCACCAAAACTCCCACCGCCATGAAACCCTTCTCACCGGGTCACCAGCCCTCGAAAGGATCTTCCGCTTTCGCAGGGCTTCCGGGTGAAGATATTGAAGACTGGCTGTAGGAGTATGACCGCGTGAGTGTTTATAAACAACTGGGATGAGCCTGCGCAACTCACCCACGTTGCATTTTACTTGAATGGCGGCGCAAAAACGTGGTTTCTCAGCCATGCCACAGATTTTCTGACATGGCCCGCCTTTACGCGTCAGCTCCACCAGATTTTCGCCAACCTGTCAGTGCGCTCGGATATTGCCAAGAAGAGTCTTGGTGCACGCAATTAACGCCCCGGCGAGTGTTACACTTCTTACATTGAAGATGTTCTCGCTCTTTGCAGTCGCATCGACAACTATGTGGCGGAAAACGACCGTGTGCGCCACCTGCTAAAAGGCATTGCGACTGTCGCTCTTAATGAGCTTGTGGTGCAGAATCCCCAGACCGTAGTCGATGTTGTCACTACCTGTCAGCGGCTTGAGGAGCTTCAGACCGCTCGGGTGCAACCTGATATGTCTGATTTGAGCTCAAGTCACGATACAACAGAGCTGCGTGCATTGATCCGCTCTATCATCCGCGAGGAACTTCATGCACAGGCTTCACCTTGTCACCTCGATATCCGTCCGACGCCATCTGCTACTAGTTTACGCAACGTCGTGAGGGAGGAACTGGCCTTGATCACAGGTACACCAGTTCCAAGTTCACGTCCCGTGCCCATTCCAAGTTATGCTCGCGTTGCTGCAACGACATCTGCGCTCCACCAAAGCCTGGCCTCGATGACTGTCACACCCGTTTCAAAGCTCATATACTGTGGCCATGCCAACTTATGCTCAGGTTGCATCTAGGGCACCTGCCCCCAACAAAGCCCCAATGCAGCGACTAGCACACGAAGAGCATGGTTCGCTCAACTCACTAGCACCGCAACCATCTTCAAAGCCTTACAACGCCTGGAGCACTTCGCGGCCAACTTGCTTCTATTGCGGCAGCTGTGGTCATATTTCAAGGTTTTGCCGAGGCCGTCAGCAAGATAAAATACGGAGCTACGATAACTTTGAACGGGACGACGTCTACACCACTAGACCACCCTATGCCGATTGTATCAGAACAGCACACGTCAGTCGCCGTCTCCGCAGAACTTCAGCTCAGTTGGTAGTTCCCGTTTCTCACGTCGCCACTCACCTTGACCAATGCGTCGTTCCTCTTCTCTTCTCCAACCGTCTACTTCAATTCCCGATCGCAAACTGGAAAAGTAAAAAGTGCAGCTTCGGGAGGGTAATCTGCATCTTTCCAACTGCGTGAAACTCTTTCGGGACCGCCCATCGAATGTTTTATTGGTGTATGTTGAAGGTATACACAAAGAGTCACTGGTAGACACAGGCGCATCACTTTCCGTAATTCGTGCAGACTTTTGTGCCCGCTTGAAAAAAGTAAGGACGCCATACGATGGCCCTCCCCTTCGTTGCGCAGATGGAGTCCCTATTCAGCCTCCAAGTGTTTGCACAGTCCGCGTTTTCATAGATGGCATCCTTCACCGCATTCAGTTTCTTGTACTTCCTTTGTTCACTCACACAGTAATTTTAGGATAGGACTTCCTTTCTTCGGCATGAGCTTTCATATCATGTCGTCAGCGAGTATTTCATATGTCAGCTACCGAGAGTTCATCCGATGTCGATCCATACAGCTTCCGTTTCGTTGCTGCCGCTGATCGTTTCATTTCGCCCGGAGATGAACAATTTCTCACGATCGCTGCGGACCCTATAGTTAACGGTGACGTGTTCATAGCTCCATCAGTTCGCTCTAAACCTGCGGGGCTTGCCATCGCACCCAGCCTAGTGCGGCTTAACGACGATAAAGCATTGGTCACCGCTTTGAACCCCAATTCTTAACTAGTGATGCTGCCCCAGGGCACTGCTGTGAGCTGCTTCGCTGACAGCGAGCCTTTTTGGCTGGTTCCCCTTTACGCAGAATCACCGCCTTTGTCTGCTACAACTGATATCAAGGCTACCACTGTTGCTTTAAATGACACCATAAGTCCTCACCTCACTGCCGAACAAAAGAGAGATCTCTTAAACCTTCTCCAAAAGCACAGCCTTTCGTGTGACGTACATTCCAAAGTTCTGGGTCGCACCTCCGTTCCGTTGCAGAGCACAGCATTGAAACCGAGGACAGCTCCATTGTACGCCGCCACCCATATAGTCAGTCTTCGGCGGAACGGCAAATCATTGAGGAAAACGTCGCCGACATGCTCAACGGAATATTATTCGACCTTCATCCAGCTCTTGGTCGTCTCCTGTAGTGTTGGTCTGTAAAAAGTATGGCTCTGTCCGCTTTTGTGTTGATTACAGAGTGCTCAATAAGATCACGAAAAAATGCGTATATCCATTGCCATGCATAGATGATGCCCTGGACTTCCTACAAGGCGCTGAATATTTCTCCAGCCTCGACCTCCCGTCCAGGTAATGGCAAATACCAATGCGCGAAGCAGACAAAGAGAAAACAGCGTTTGCGACGCCTGACGGGCTTTACGAGTTTAACGTCGTGACTTTTGGCTTATTCAACGCTCCAGAAACATTCGAGCGCATGACAGATACTGTATTACGTGGTCTTAAATTGAAAACCTGTTTATGTTATTTAAACGACATCGTAATTTATTCTTCTACTTCTCCTCAGCACCTTGAGCGTTTGGACGAAGTTCTAACGTGCATTTCGAACGCTGGTCTACAGCTAAATACAAAGAAGTGTCACTTCGCCAGCACAAGCATCAAAGTATATGGGTCACCTTGTCAGCAAAGTTGGCTTTTGACCCAATCCGGCAAGGTTGCTGCCGTAATTAGTTTTCACGTCCAGAAAATCAAAAACAATTGCGAAGTTTATTGGGTCTGGCATCTTACTTTCGGTGCTTCATCCATCACTTTGCTGCCATTGCGGGGCCGTTACACAAGCTTCTGAAGTTAGGAACGGCTTTCACATGAACTGAAGAGTGCGAGTGTGCTTTCCAAGCCCTTAAGCGTGCTTTGACATCAGACGCGTCCTCCGTCACTTCGATGAGAGTGCACCCACTTCCTGCACACAGATGCCAGTGGCCACGGAATTGGTGCTGTCCCCCTCCAAGGCGACGGCACTTCACGTGAGCGAGTAGTTGTGTATGCCAGCCACGCACTAACACCTGTGGAGCAGAAATACTCGATAACAGAGCAGGAATGTCTCGCTGTCATTTGGGCCATCCAGATATCTCAACCTTATCTGTATGGACGCCACTTCACTGTGATTACCGACCACAATGCCCTATGCTGGTTGTCCTCGATGAAGAATATGTCTGGGCACTTCGGTCGCTGGATACTGCGTTTGCAAGAGTACATTTTTGACGTTGTGTACAGGTCTGGCAAACAGCAACAGGATGCTGACGCTCTCTCTCGCTGCCCTCTGTTATTTTCATCTCCAACCACGCATCCTCAATGCCCCCCCCCACCGGTGATCAAGCGGCTTCCTCTTCACTCAGGTTAACACCCCTAGCAGTTGCTGGGTCACTATCTTAAACAAGCAGCGCCCAGTTTGACGCGTACCAACGTGACGACCCCTACTGTAACCACATCATCAGATACTTGAATGGCTTGCCTTCTCCACCTAATGCCAGACTACGTCGTCAGCTACGGCAGTTCAGGCTAGAGAACAATGTCCTGCAGCGCTATACTCAAAATGCGGATGGGCATAGGTGGGTGCCAGTACTTTCCCGTTCGCTACGAAAACAGGTTCGCGCAGCATTGTACGACGACTCATCAGCTAGACACTTAGGATTTCAGAAGACCTACAACCGCGTTAAGAGACGTTTCTTCTTGCCCTGATATTTCTACCTTTGTGGCTAATTATGTCGCTTCCTGCGCACTTTGTCAACGCTGGAAACGACCAGCTTCAGCTCCTGCTGGCTTATTACAACCCATTCCATGTCCTGATGCACCATTTGTCGTTCTTGGAATAGACCTCGTGGGGCCACATCCTGTAACGCCAGCGGGCCACCGTTGGATCGTCACAGCCATCGACCACCTCACACGATACGCGGAGACCGCTCCTCTACGCACTAGCTCTGCCGCAGACGTTGCCACCTTCTCTTCAGAAGCCATTGTGTTGCGTCTTGGTGCACCTCGCACGTTGTTGAGTGACCAAGGCAAGGCCTTCCTGTCCACAATTCTTGACGAAATTCTAAAAACTTGTGGCGCAGTTCACAAGACCATGTCCGCTTACCACCCGCAGACAAATGGTCTGACAGAGCGATTTCACCGGACTCTAATCGACATAATATTCATGTACATCGGACCAAACCACGATAACTAGGACAAAATTTTGCCGTTCGTAACATTTGCACACAACGCCGCTGTTCAACGAACCACCGGGTATTCGCCTTTCTTCCTCGTCTATGGTCGTGCGCCGACATTCACCATTGACGCATCTTTTCTTCAATGTAACGACAAAAACATCCACGACTACGCCAGAACATTTTGTCTCCAGGCTCGCTGAGGCACGGCAAGGTGCTCAACTCATCACGGAAGCCAGTCAATAAGACCGCAAGCAACGCTATGACAGCTTTCGTCGAGATGTCACCTTCCGTCCTGGAAATGAAGTACTACTCTGGACGCCTGTTCGCACAACCGGATTGTGTGAAAAGTTTCAGTCACGCTTTCTGGAACCTTATGTTGTTTGTGAACGAACATCTCCTGTCAGTTACCTTGTCACTCCCTTCGAGGGTTCCTCGGACCGTCGTTATCATGCCTCCGAGATAGTCCACGTTTCACGTCTTAACCTGTGTTCGCCGTACCTTTCCAGCCTAAGTCTCGGCCGGGCTGGCCTCTCAAGTGCGCCGGGAAAATTAGTGTGAGCATTATTTATGCGTCCCACCTCTTCATCTGTACATAATCATCATCACCAGTCAAGTTTAGGTTGTGGGGCACATACTCGAGACAATAAAGTCTTGAGGGTATCCGACGCCATATTTTAATATATATATATATATATATGACGCTATGATGCCTGGGTGACGTGGCCTGGCTCATATGCCATGTTTATTCTATTCTGCACTTCTTCCTCCTCAGCTTCTACCACCAACCATCACTTCATACGTTACACGATTCCCCCTCCCCCCGAAATAACGCGCAAGCTACAATCTAGAAAACATGAACAAATAGAGCCTTATAATAAAAAAATAATGCCAGAAAATGCAGTAGTTTCATGCCAACCGGCGGTTTCATGCACTTGCACAAAATGTTCACAGGAAAGGCAGTCCGGTGATATCTAGGAGCCCTCAGGTGGGCGAGGTTGGCTGTTGCGTTCTGGAAAACATAACCATGCGTTCAGCGTTAAAAATGATCATGGCACAACCTGGTTAGTATTGAGGAACGAACAAGGTTGGGAGTCCTTGTAGCGTTGGAAGGTCGGATGCCTCATGCGTTGGATTCTGAGTCGTGGCTGCGACAGACGCTTTGCTTCTAAAATGCGTGCTTCTTGACGGATTGTGAAGGCGTGATGCCTGCGGGCTGGCGGTATGCAAGAAGTGCTTCCGCATCTTTCTTGGCGTTTTCCGTGGTGTTGCGGTCTGTGTAATTGCAGGCGCAGGGAGCGTCTCTGGCGACTTTCCTCTGTGCGAGAAAATTTGACGTCCTGGAATACTTTTTGGGTTTGAGATCTTATTTTCCGCTGTTCTTCAATTGGTGAGTGTGCTTCCGTTGAATTTCGCGTTTGTAGATGCCTTCGTTGCAGTCTATTTTGTCTTCGCATGAGGTTGCGCGCTGGGCTATGCTTGCTTTGCTGATGCTGCTCAGGAGATGGCTGTAGTGGCAAGCCTTCTGGAATGGGACATTCATTTACTTTGAGATTTGACACGTCCTGTAGACAGCTGATGCATGGTGAACCGGTTTCTTGCTTATCGGGCATGGTTTGGTGGTGCGCCATCATTGCTAGCCTGCTCTTCAGAGGCTTCTGTCACGTGGTTGATTACGGACGCTTCTGAAAGACAACTGTGTACGAGGTTTGATGTATGATTTGCTTCTGAATTGGTTTGATTCTTGGATTAGTGACCACTGCATGAGGGTACCACATGTGATGTCGCATCACCAGGTTGAAAATGCAAATTTCGGCAAGTCTGCGGTGCCGTGGAAATGAACACTTGCGACAAAAGCGTTCAGAGTTGACAGATAGTTCAGGGGCTTCTTGTTCGCGGCTCACTATGAGTGGTTCTTGCGCCTGGTAGCATGCGACGTTTGATGCGTCTGAGCCTTCTGTGTTTGGAGTTTCTGGCGGCTGCGCACTGGATGGCAACATTGCAAGAGGGGTAGTTCGGTAAGGTTTGAGTTGTGAATGGTCCCTCTTCTGTGCAACTAACGATGCGAGCTGTTCTGGCGCATGAATCTGGGTGGTGAGTACAGGGCTTGGCGTAGCATCGTCCGAGCTCCGCAGCTCTATCCCGACCATTGTGAGCGTGCTAGATGTGAGATGGACATCGTGAGTCACGAAAGAGCCAAGCGATGGAAAACCAGGAGGTGGGCCAAGTCTGTGAGATAGAGAGTAAGCTGCTCCAATGCGTGAAGACTGATTTTCACTCTTTGAGTCATCTTGGCGTTGTTTGGTATTTTCCCCATGTGTAAGCTGGTCTACCATGAACAAGGCGTCCTTATGACACGAATAGTGACCGTTAGGAGCCTTTGAAGAGCTGTGTCCTAGAAAACCAGGTGGTGGACCATGTATGCGAGACGAAGCATGAAAGGCATCAGTAGGGTGAGCGATGTCTCGTGTCGTATGTTGGTGCCACGACTTCGAAAATGACGACTTTCGTGAAGAGAAACCTGGTGGAAACGCCAAGTTTCTTGAGAAATAAGCGTTGACTGTGACGGTCGAGTGTGGTTGTATGCAGATGATCGTAATGAGGATGTCCTTGTCGTAGTCGTTCAAACGTGCAATCATCTCTTCCCTGATCTTTTGCCATGATTCGTCGTTTTGGAATATATTCGTCGTTTTGGAAAACTTGACTGCCTCACCGGAGATGTAGTCAGTGAAGTTGGTGATCCTTTCCCGTTCCGACCATAATGGAGCGGTTGCGTGATGCTCGAACTGGTCGAACCAGTCCTGTACAGGTCCATCGTCCGCTACTCCGGTGTATTTGAGGTTGGGAAGGTCGTCTGATAGTGCTGTCATAATGCTGGTCTTGGTGTAGTGTTGGAATGTACTTTCGTGGTCCACGTTCGGTAACTGCGTCTTGCTGAGACGTTCGGAGATGGTGGCTGGTTGATGAAGTGGCCGCCAGGTCTTCATCCTGCCGACTTGTGTGACGCTATTATGCCTGGATGACGTGGCCTGGCTCATACGCCATGTTTGTTCTATTCTGCACTTCTTCCTCCTCAGCTTCTACCAACCATTACTTCATACGTCATATATATATATATATATATATATATATATAGTGGGAGTAATAATTCAATGGGCCAGTTAGTCTTCGTGAAGGTATGGGATATGGCACAACGGGAGCGTTGTCAACAAGGATAAATATATTTATTCCCAACAGTTTCGGGAGGGGACCTCCCTTCATCAGGGGATGAGTTATACTGACATGAGCTTCAAAACTTCCTTGCTGCCGCGTCCCTCTCGCCTTGAAACACGTTTGCGAGAGTGAGAGGGAACTGGAAGAAGGAAAAAAAAGGGGGGGAGAAAAAAGACGACAAAAGAAAAAAAAGAAAGAAAGTAAAAAAGAGGAAGAACCACTGGCAGCACTGAGAACGAAGCCAACTGTCCGTCTACATCCACCTACGGTTCATATCACGTGCTGTTCAGTTCTTGGCGTGTGTCGGGCCATCCAAGATTGTCGCCGCGGTGCCGGGAGGGTCCGGGACGGTGTGCCTAAAGAAAGGGGTTTCCCCGTAATTGGTCGTTCGGCGGGCGGTGTGTGTAAAGCAAAGGTTTCTCGTTAATGGGTCGGTCGGCTATTTACCTTTAATCTTCGTCCGTTTCCCTTCAACGGTCATGAAGTGGTAGGCGAACGTAAACACTTTGTATGTGCATGTGGAAAAAAAAAGAAAAGGACAGTGTACACGTACGAGTCAGTCAGAAAAAAGCATGGTCTCCAGCTATCAATCTTTGTCACCAATTTTCTCCTGGCTTACTTCTCGGAGGCAGTTGAGTTTTCCGGGGTCCTCGTTGATACCGGCTGCTAATGTACGAAATTTGAAAATAAAATATGCCTCACGCTGTTCGCGCTCGCGTCTGTTTGAAAAACCGGACTGCAAAGAGTTACGCTAATATTTTCAAAACTGTGGTTTGGCAGGCGCAGATGTCTAGATAAAGGTAGCTTCGGCAGTGAAGTGGCGTGGTACCGGTGATTATTGAACCGCAGCCGAAATGGCGTGTCTGTTTGGCCGATATATTCTTGTCCGCAGATGTTGCAATGTAGCATGTATATTACGTTACTGGAGTCACAATTAAGGCTTTCAGTTATGCAGAATTTGAAATCCGAAAAGTTCGCTTTGGATTCACGTGTTGTGAGCATCTGTGGGCATACCTTGCATCGAGATTTTCCGCAGGGATGGCACCCTGATTGAATTTTGGGGGTGTTTGTTTTTGCTCTGACAAGAATGTCCTTCAGATTTTTATCCCGGCGGTACACCACGTGAGGTGGCTTCGCGAAAATAGAAGTTAGTCGTTTGCTTTGCCTGATTATGTTGAAATGGCGGGAAAGTATGTTGTTGATTCGTGGCGCTGATGAGGAGTAAGTTAGTACAAGGTTCGTTTGGGAAGTCGTTTTAGGTACTCTGTTTGGTCCCTTAATTATATCATTCCTGTTCACGTTGCGAGCACGTAGTATGGCATCGTCAATAATGTCTTCCGGATAATTTTGTCTCAATAAGGAATGCTTTAGGTGTTCCGCGTGTCTGTCAAATTCCCGCATATCGGTGCATATTCTTCGGTACCGGTAGGCCTGAGAATATGGAATACCCGTTTTGCAATGCTTTGGGTGGCTGCTGTTGAAATGTAGGTACATTTGACGGTCTGTAGGCTTTTTGTAAAGGTTTGTTGACAAGCGGTCATTTTCGACCGTGACAGTAACGTCCAAAAAGTTAATGCTAGTTTTGGAAATTTTGTGCGTGAATTTTATTGACGGGTGGCATTTGTTAAAATCCTCTATGAAGCGGAAAAGACTTCCCTCATCATGGTTCCATATCATAAAAATATCGTCTAAGTATCTTCTGTAGTAGAAAGGTTTCAAGGTGCGTCCCTCAATGAATGGGATTTCAAGTGAAGCCATAAAGGTGCTCGCGAAGTTTGGGGCCATTTTCGTGCCCATTGCAGTGCCACTGACCTGAAGGAAATGCTTGCCATTGAACTCAAAATGGTTATAATTTAGTACAAGTTCAAGAAGTGTTAACAGTACCTCGCCACTTACACTAGTTGATGAGTCAGATTTTACATATTCAGAAACCATAGCCGCTATTCCGTCATGGTGGGGTATGTTGGTGTACAGTGAGCAGACGTCCATGGTCACCAGAAAACTGCCGCCTGGGATGTCGAGACTTGAAGTTTCGCAGATGAAGTGGTTTGTGTCCTTTAGGTAATAGGGAAAATTTGGGGGGATGTTTTTTATTAAGGAATTGATGAATTCTGATATATTTTCTGTTGATGTGCTGTTACTGGATACTATCGGACGTCCCGGATTACCTGCCTTGTGTATTTTGGGGAGCAAATAGAATCGACCGGGAACAGAGTGGGCCGGTAACATTGCTTTTAACATTTTGCCGGTAATTTTCTCGTCCCGGCGGAGATTGTTTAGGGTTACTTTTATCTCCCTTTCAAATTCGGGAGTCGGGTCCGTTGGAAGTTCTTTGTAGAATTTTGTGTCTGATAGCTGTCGTTCCCCTTCCTTTAAGTAGTCCGACGTATTTAGAATTACTATGCAGCCTCCTTTATCAGCCGGTTTGATAGTAATTCCAGTGTTTTTTCGTAGTTCATCGAGTGCCCTTCGTTCTGACTTTGATATGTTGTTTCGAAATGGCCGATTTTTTCCATACGCTCTGATGATATCTTTTTGAACTGCTGATATATACATATCGAGGTGTTTGTCCCTCTGCTCACCCGGACACCATGATCTGTCACCACCAATCACTCTATTCTCGTTTGTGCAGTCCTTGCGATCATGAAAGTATTCACGGAGGCGGAGGTTACGCGCAAAGTTATCGAGGTCTTGGTACAGTTCAAATTCATTGAATCTACCGGATGATGGACAAAAGGTCAAGCCTCTCGACAAAAGTTGAAGCTGAGCGGGTGTGAGTGTTGTGTTTGACAGATTGAGGACATTTTCCTCATAAGTTTTCGGCTGTTCTTGGCTATCACGTGGCACGGGAGTGTCAGCGTTATATTCGAGAGTAAGGATGTTTTGATTAGGATTGCACTGTGGTTCTGAGTTCCCATTTTTGTCCTCAAAGTTAGGTTGTGGTACGGGTGGTCCCTGGTGTTCTTGTACGGCCTCATTCCTATTTTCCTGTTGCAGAGCAGTGGAGCTACTGCAGTCCCGCTTGAATTTTTTATCTTTTACTACTGAAATTTCGCCTCTCTTCTTTAGTTCATATCTTTCCAGTTCTCTTGCCTCATGCTCTCCGAGATTAGATACCGATTTCTGCGTGGCCTCCGTGACACTGTGTTCGGCGGCCTTACGCTCACAATGGTCCGCAATGACCCGAGTCAATTGCAAGGACGCTTCTAGTAATATTTTTTCCCACTTCCCCCTTTCTGCTTCACTTAGTGTAGACATTGAGGGGTTGCAGGCTAGGCGGAGACCCTTAGGTGCAATTTCGTGAGATAGATATTTGTTTAGTTGTTCTGCATGTTTTTCGTATTGCACCCGCTTTTCAATGATTTTCCTAATCGATAGAAATGAGTGGGACCATGCGTGTTTAAGACTGCCCGTACCTTTTGTTTCCCCGTGTCATTTGGAAGCCGCCGCCTTGGTCTTCGCCGCATTCGTCCGCCTGGTGTTGTAAGGCCTCGCTGGTGGGAGTGGCGACGTCGTCACTGCTGGGACCCTGGATGGCTCTTTGTGTCCCTCGGCTCTCTGTTGTTGAGTGGGTTTGGCACTGGAGTTTGCCGTGCAAGCCGTTGCCGCCGATCTCTGACTCACTGGTGGGACCCGCTGGTTCGCTAGCCTCGCTGGTGGTAGTGGCGACATCGTCACTGCTGGTGCCCCAGAGCCATCCAGGGCACCAGCAGTGACGATGTCGCCACTACCACCAGCGAGGCTAGCGAACCAGCGGGTCCCACCAGTGAGTCAGAGATCGGCGGCAACGGCTTGCACGGCAAACTCCAGTGCCAAACCCACTCAACAACAGAGAGCCGAGGGACACAAAGAGCCATCCAGGGTCCCAGCAGTGACGACGTCGCCACTCCCACCAGCGAGGCCTTACAACACCAGGCGGACGAATGCGGCGAAGACCAAGGCGGCGGCTTCCAAATGACACGGGGAAACAAAAGGTACGGGCAGTCTTAAACACGCATGGTCCCACTCATTTCTATCGATTAGGAAAATCATTGAAAAGCGGGTGCAATACGAAAAACATGCAGAACAACTAAACAAATATCTATCTCACGAAATTGCACCTAAGGGTCTCCGCCTAGCCTGCAACCCCTCAATGTCTACACTAAGTGAAGCAGAAAGGGGGAAGTGGGAAAAAATATTGTGAGACGACGTCAGGTACGAAGGAGCAACCGTTTTATTGTCAACCCAGACGCGCGAGCCAGCAACCGAACAAGCAGCGAGCCGCTACGATGATGATGATCACGGTGCTTTGTATGCGCAGGTGAAAGTGAAAATGATGAGCAACACAATCAGCGCTCACACTATTTCCCCCCTACACGAAAGCGGTCTGCAAGACGTTCATTTAGTAAGTGTATGAGCGCCGGATGTAAGGTTTCAGGCGAGACACATGGACGATCTCGGTCCCGCGACGACGGCGATCAGAAGCCGAAGTAACCGGAGCGACGCGATAATTTACGGCCGATGTTCGTTCAAGCACGGTGTAAGGACCCAGGTATCTGTGAATGAATTTTTCACAGAGGCCGGGTGTGCGAACAGGTGTCCAGAGGAGCACTTCGTCGCCTGGGTAGAATGACACAACTCGACGTGTCGCATCACAACGAACTTTTCGCTGGGCCTGAATGGTAGAGGTGTTGGCGCGGGCGATTGTGCGGCAGTGGTTGACACGGGCAGCGAATTCTTCCGGAAGGGACGCAGATGGGACAGAAGGCGTGGACAAAAAGCTGGTGTCTAGAACAAAAGATGGTGCACGGCCATACACAAGAAAAAAACGGGCTGTAACTTGTAGTGCGTTGTAGGGCAGTGTTATAGGCAAACGTGACGAAAGGTAGTATTGTGTCCCAGTTCTTGTGATCGGGTTGGACATACATAGAGATCATGTCTGACAAAGTTCTATGAAAACGCTCAGTAAGACCATTTGTTTGCGGATGATATGCCGAGGTGGTCTTATGGATTGTGTCAGAGGCCTGTAAAACTTCAGCGAGCACACGAGAAAGAAATGTCTTGCCACGGTCACTCAGGAGAACACGAGGGGCGCCGTGGCGCAGGATAATGGCACGCAGAACAAAGTCGGCTACTTCGCTGGCAGCTCCAGTAGGAAGAGCTGCCGTCTCAGCGTAGCGAGTAAGATGGTCTACGGCAGTAACAATCCAGCGGTGACCGGCGGCGGTAAGCGGAAGGGGTCCGTATAAGTCTATGCCGACGAACTCGAAGGGAGCGGATGGGCACGGGAGAGGTTGTAGAGGGCCGGCGGGAAGAGATGTCGAACGTTTTCGGTGCTGACATGATGAACAGGAAGTGACGTACCTGGAAACACTAGTGGAGAGGCCAGGCCAGAAGCAGCGAGTCTTAATGCGATCGTAGGTTTTATGAAAACCCAAGTGGCCAGCCGTCGGGTCGTCATGAAAGGCTTCTAAGACTTGGAGTCGAAGTGAGCGAGGTATGACCGGGACCCATCGGCTACCGAGAGGATGGTAAGTTTGTCGAAGTAGCGTTCCGTCATGAAGTTTGAAACGCGTGAGTTGTCGTCGCAAGCGGCTGTTGGGAGCACGAGATGAGCCGGTGAGCCGATCGATGATTGTACGGCAGTATGTGTCTGCACGTTGGAGCGAGGTGAGGTCTGCGGATTGAAGGAAGTCATCCGGTGCAGTGGGCTCGATGGGACTAAGACTGGTCATCTGCTTGGTCTCTTGGCTGGGAGGTGCTGCGCAGCAGGTAGATGCGTCATGATTTTGCAACAGCGGACAGCGTGACAAAGCGTCGGCATCTTGGTGTTTGCGACCCGACCGGTATGTGACACTGTAGTCATACTCCTGCAGTCGGAGCACCCAACGACCGAGGCGTCCTGACAAGTTTTTTAATGATGACAACCAACAGAGCGCATGATGATCCGTGACGATCGTGAAGCGGCGGCCATACAAATAGGGGCGAAATTTTTGCACGGACCATACGATAGCGAGACATTCCTGTTCAGTGATGCTGTAATTGCGTTCCGCTGGGGAGAGAGTACGGCTCGCGTAAGCCACGACTTGCTCTTGTGAAGCCTGGTCACGGTGCAGCAGGACAGCGCCGATTCCGTGCCCACTTGCGTCAGTGTGTAATATAGTAGGGGCTGTGGGATCAAAATGGCGAAGAACTGGCCCTGACGTGAGGCATCGCTTCAGGGTCTGGAAAGCAGCTTCACAGTCATCTGTCCAAAGAAATGATGCACTTGTGGTCAGGAGTTTGTGAAGAGGAGCCGCGATAGTGGCAAAATCACGGACAAAACGGCGGAAGTAAGAGGCTAAGCCGAGGAAGCTGCGAAGGTCTTTGAGCGTGGTGGGCTTAGGAAAGTGCAGCACAGCGGCCACTTTGTCGGGATCAGGTTCGATGCCAAGCTTGCTGACAACGTGGCCTAACACTTTGATGCTGCGGCTCGCAAACCGACACTTCTTGGTATTTAGCTGGAGACCGGCTTTGGCTAGACATGTGAGCACCTCGTCTAGACGTTCTAGGTGTTGCGAGAAGCTGGATGAAAAGATGACGATGTCGTCCAGGTAACAAAGACAGGTCTTCCATTTTAGGCCACGCAGCACCGTATCGATCATCCGCTCAAATGTGGCTGGGGCATTGCAGAGCCCAAAAGGCATCACATTGAATTCGAAGAGACCATCAGGAGTAGCAAACGCTGTCTTCTCTTTATCAGACGCATGCATCGGGATCTGCCAATACCCAGATCGTAGGTCGAGACTTGAGAAATATTCTGCACCCTGTAAGGTGTCAAGTGCATCGTCAATTCGAGGCATAGGATATACATCCTTGCGCGTAATTTTGTTTAGTGCCCTGTAATCAACGCAAAATCGCACTGATCCGTCCCTTTTCTTAACTAGGACAACAGGAGAAGACCAAGGGCTTGTGGAAGGCCTGATAACGTTGCGTGCGAGCATGTCATTGACTTGTTCCTCGATGACCTTGCGTTCTGAAGACGACACGCGGTAAGGGCGACGGCGGATAATACGAGAACCGTCTGTGGCGATGTGATGAGAGGTCACCGTAGTTTGACCTAAGCCGTCCGAACAAACGTCAAAACAAGTCTTGTGTTTTGTTAAAAGGGCCATTAAGTCATTAGTTTGCGTTGGAGTGAGATATGGACTCAAAGTGGCTTTAAGCGCATTAGATGAGCCTCCTGGTGGCGTACACTTAGCGACTGACGGCGGAGACGATACAGTGACGACACATACCGGTGCTATGTCGATAAGGCTGGCAACAGTGGACCCCTCTGGCAGTAGTTGTGGCTCTGTTGTCGTGTTGTAGGCGGTGATACTGGCATGACCACGCGAAAACCGCACTAGACAACATGCGATGGCGATTCCTCGGAAAATGCAGCGCTGATCGGGGACAACCACTGCGTCACCGTCAATGGTATCGCTGGATCTAATGGTGAGGATACGTTCTTGGGCCGGGGGCAGTACAAAGTCTGCAGCTGCAACAAGGTGAGGCGACGAAAAATCGTAAGCACTAGAATTTTCAGTGTCCGTAATGCGAATAACGGGCGGACCACACGAAATGACAGCGGAAGCGGCTGACAGGAAGTCCCAGCCCAATATAATCGGATGAGCACATGAAGAAAGCACAGCCAATTGTATATGGTGACGAATTCCGTCGATCAGAACACGAACAGTGCATTGTCCAATAGGGTAAATTCTATTTTCATTAGCACCACATAACACCGGACCAACATATGGAGTTTGCACTTTTCGTAGACGATGACATAGTTCGCGATCAATGACCGAAATGGCTGCTCCAGTGTCCACGAGTGCGTCAACCGAAATGCCTTCTACACAAACAGTTAGTAAATTTGCAGGGCGCGCAGGAGGAATTGGGACACTTCGACGACAGGCAGTTTCTCCTCCAAAAACTGCAGCTGCTAGTTTTCCGAGTGGCTGTCGAGGGGCATCCGGGCAGAACGTAAAGGCGAAGTAGTACGGCGGAAGGGCGATGGTGAACGACGGCGGGGTGAGCGGGAAGAACGAGGTTCACCGTGGGACAAAGGAGGCGAAGGCGAACGTCGTGACGAGGGAATGTAGGTTCCTGGAACGTAGGGGTCAGACCTCGCAGCCCGGTCACTCTCGTACGAAGAATAACCTCGTCGTTCATCTTGCTGGCGCCGACGGCAAAAGCGGGAGATATGTCCTCTTATGCCACAGTAGTAACAGACGGGGCGCGTAGGGCGCCAGGCAGGAAAGTGTGGTTGTGGTGGTGCCTTGGCTGCCATCGCGGCCAAATGGTCGTATACGACGTCCGTAGTTACAGGTGGAGTAGGTGGAGGAGGCCGTGACACGACTTCGGCATACGTAGGCACATGTAAGGGCACAGGAGGCGGGGCACGTGCGACGCTCGTCATCGACGCCAATTCGTCCTTTATAATTTCCCGCAGGTTAGGAGGGGGTGAGCGGGCAGGTGAAGTCGGTGCGCTGGCAGGAACAAGGCTGTGAAGTTCCTCTCTCACTATGGTGCGAATTAGAGCTCGCAGCTCATGCTCGCCAGTAAGACGAGTGTCATAGGAGGCGTGTGGAAGGCGCATTGAGTAAAGTGCGTCCAGGCGCTGGCAGGTGGTAATAATGTCCTGAACTGTTGTCGGGCTCTGCATGACAAGAGCATTAAAGGCGACGGAGTTGATGCCTTTCATTACTTGCCGAATACGATCGGCCTCCGGCATGTCCTTTTGGGCGCGGCGGCAGAGGGCCAGAACGTCTTCAATGTACGATGTGTACGATTCGTCAGGCCCCTGGATGCGGGTAGCGAGCTTCTGTTTAGCTACCTCAGAGCGTCCTGTAGAAGTGCCGAATATTTGACGCAGCTGCACCGTGAATGCTGACCAATCAGGAAAGTCGCGTTCGTGGTTATGATACCACGTCTTAGCAACCTCCTTCAGATAAAAGGGTACATAGCGCAGCTTATGTGCCTCATCCCAGTAATTGCAAGCACTGGTACGGTCGTAACTGTCCAGCCATTCTTCTACGTCCTCACCGCGAAGGCCAGAAAACACTGGAGGGTCTCGTTGCGAGGTACTCACGGTGTGGAGAGGCCCAGCAGGCTGAGCGGGTGGTGCGAAGAAGGCGGCAGGGGGTGGGTCGTTTTGCGCCATCACTGTTGGCAAGCACAGCCGTCGACCTGATCGGAGCTCCAGAGGTGACCGGTAGTGCACGAGGACTTGGGAATTACAGCACGCTCCACCACTTGTGAGACGACGTCAGGTACGAAGGAGCAACCGTTTTATTGTCAACCCAGACGCGCGAGCCAGCAACCGAACAAGCAGCGAGCCGCTACGATGATGATGATCACGGTGCTTTGTATGCGCAGGTGAAAGTGAAAATGATGAGCAACACAATCAGCGCTCACAATATTACTAGAAGCGTCCTTGCAATTGACTCGGGTCATTGCGGACCATTGTGAGCGTAAGGCCGCCGAACACAGTGTCACGGAGGCCACGCAGAAATCGGTATCTAATCTCGGAGAGCATGAGGCAAGAGAACTGGAAAGATATGAACTAAAGAAGAGAGGCGAAATTTCAGTAGTAAAAGATAAAAAATTCAAGCGGGACTGCAGTAGCTCCACTGCTCTGCAACAGGAAAATAGGAATGAGGCCGTACAAGAACACCAGGGACCACCCGTACCACAACCTAACTTTGAGGACAAAAATGGGAACTCAGAACCACAGTGCAATCCTAATCAAAACATCCTTACTCTCGAATATAACGCTGACACTCCCGTGCCACGTGATAGCCAAGAACAGCCGAAAACTTATGAGGAAAATGTCCTCAATCTGTCAAACACAACACTCACACCCGCTCAGCTTCAACTTTTGTCGAGAGGCTTGACCTTTTGTCCATCATCCGGTAGATTCAATGAATTTGAACTGTACCAAGACCTCGATAACTTTGCGCGTAACCTCCGCCTCCGTGAATACTTTCATGATCGCAAGGACTGCACAAACGAGAATAGAGTGATTGGTGGTGACAGATCATGGTGTCCGGGTGAGCAGAGGGACAAACACCTCGATATGTATATATCAGCAGTTCAAAAAGATATCATCAGAGCGTATGGAAAAAATCGGCCATTTCGAAACAACATATCAAAGTCAGAACGAAGGGCACTCGATGAACTACGAAAAAAACACTGGAATTACTATCAAACCGGCTGATAAAGGAGGCTGCATAGTAATTCTAAATACGTCGGACTACTTAAAGGAAGGGGAACGACAGCTATCAGACACAAAATTCTACAAAGAACTTCCAACGGACCCGACTCCCGAATTTGAAAGGGAGATAAAAGTAACCCTAAACAATCTCCGCCGGGACGAGAAAATTACCGGCAAAATGTTAAAAGCAATGTTACCGGCCCACTCTGTTCCCGGTCGATTCTATTTGCTCCCCAAAATACACAAGGCAGGTAATCCGGGACGTCCGATAGTATCCAGTAACAGCACATCAACAGAAAATATATCAGAATTCATCAATTCCTTAATAAAAAACATCCCCCCAAATTTTCCCTATTACCTAAAGGACACAAACCACTTCATCTGCGAAACTTCAAGTCTCGACATCCCAGGCGGCAGTTTTCTGGTGACCATGGACGTCTGCTCACTGTACACCAACATACCCCACCATGACGGAATAGCGGCTATGGTTTCTGAATATGTAAAATCTGACTCATCAACTAGTGTAAGTGGCGAGGTACTGTTAACACTTCTTGAACTTGTACTAAATTATAACCATTTTGAGTTCAATGGCAAGCATTTCCTTCAGGTCAGTGGCACTGCAATGGGCACGAAAATGGCCCCAAACTTCGCGAGCACCTTTATGGCTTCACTTGAAATCCCATTCATTGAGGGACGCACCTTGAAACCTTTCTACTACAGAAGATACTTAGACGATATTTTTATGATATGGAACCATGATGAGGGAAGTCTTTTCCGCTTCATAGAGGATTTTAACAAATGCCACCCGTCAATAAAATTCACGCACAAAATTTCCAAAACTAGCATTAACTTTTTGGACGTTACTGTCACGGTCGAAAATGACCGCTTGTCAACAAACCTTTACAAAAAGCCTACAGACCGTCAAATGTACCTACATTTCAACAGCAGCCACCCAAAGCATTGCAAAACGGGTATTCCATATTCTCAGGCCTACCGGTACCGAAGAATATGCACCGATATGCGGGAATTTGACAGACACGCGGAACACCTAAAGCATTCCTTATTGAGACAAAATTATCCGGAAGACATTATTGACGATGCCATACTACGTGCTCGCAACGTGAACAGGAATGATATAATTAAGGGACCAAACAGAGTACCTAAAACGACTTCCCAAACGAACCTTGTACTAACTTACTCCTCATCAGCGCCACGAATCAACAACATACTTTCCCGCCATTTCAACATAATCAGGCAAAGCAAACGACTAACTTCTATTTTCGCGAAGCCACCTCACGTGGTGTACCGCCGGGATAAAAATCTGAAGGACATTCTTGTCAGAGCAAAAACAAACACCCCCAAAATTCAATCAGGGTGCCATCCCTGCGGAAAATCTCGATGCAAGGTATGCCCACAGATGCTCACAACACGTGAATCCAAAGCGAACTTTTCGGATTTCAAATTCTGCATAACTGAAAGCCTTAATTGTGACTCCAGTAACGTAATATACATGCTACATTGCAACATCTGCGGACAAGAATATATCGGCCAAACAGACACGCCATTTCGGCTGCGGTTCAATAATCACCGGTACCCACGCCACTTCACTGCCGAAGCTACCTTTATCTAGACATCTGCGCCTGCCAAACCACAGTTTTGAAAATATTAGCGTAACTCTTTTGCAGTCCGGTTTTCAAACAGACGCGAGCGCGAACAGCGTGAGGCATATTTTATTTTCAAATTTCGTACATTAGCAGCCGGTATCAACGAGGACCCCGGAAAACTCAACTGCCTCCGAGAAGTAAGCCAGGAGAAAATTGGTGACAAAGATTGATAGCTGGAGACCATGCTTTTTTTCTGACTGACTCGTACGTGTACACTGTCCTTTTCTTTTTTTTTTCCACATGCACATACAAAGTGTTTACGTTCGCCTACCACTTCATGACCGTTGAAGGGAAAACGGACGAAGATTAAAGGTAAATAGCCGACCGACCCATTAACGAGAAACCTTTGCTTTACACACACCGCCCGCCGAACGACCAATTACGGGGAAACCCCTTTCTTTAGGCACACCGTCCCGGACCCTCCCGGCACCGCGGCGACAATCTTGGATGGCCGACACACGCCAAGAACTGAACAGCACGTGATATGAACCGTAGGTGGATGTAGACGGACAGTTGGCTTCGTTCTCAGTGCTGCCAGTGGTTCTTCCTCTTTTTTACTTTCTTTCTTTTCTTTCTTTTGTCGTCTTTTTTCTCCCCCCCCTTTTTTTCCTTCTTCCAGTTCCCTCTCACTCTCGCAAACGTGTTTCAAGGCGAGAGGGACGCGGCAGCAAGGAAGTTTTGAAGCTCATGTCAGTATAACTCATCCCCTGATGAAGGGAGGTCCCCTCCCGAAACTGTTGGGAAATAAATATATTTATCCTTGTTGACAACGCTCCCGTTGTGCCATATCCCATACCTATATATATATATATATATATATATAAATATATATATATATATATATATATATATATATATTAAGACGTTTATTGCGGACACTCGTCGATCATCCACGACAGCGACAGTCTTGTCTTGTCTTGTCTCCTAGGATCCTAGGAGATCTTGGCTCATACCCATATGGGGAATTGGCCACACTGTACCTCATAATAGATCATTTTTTACAACGCTTGCTAAAAAGTAAATAGAAATTAGATAGGAACAATACTAATGTTCCTTTGAAAAAACGTGAAAAGATTGCACAAGAATGCCATAAACCAGAACTTATAAGCAACTTAACAAGAATGAGGAAGGGGGAGAAAGAATTGAATATATCGGGCAGTACCACTAGCAACGTATCCTTCTTGTCGCCTGAATGAATTTATGTAGCGCTGACAGAATAGCACTGCGGCCCACACCCAACGGACTGGCTCCAAATGATAATAGGGTGGATGTATTGACTGGCAATCCGAGCATACCAATCAGTCTTTCAAGAATTATTCGGCGCAGTGAGGCGAAGCGGCGGCATGTGAGAAGAAAGTGATCTATTGTTTCCGGTTCATTGCAAACTACACATAGGTAGGTAATGAAATATCCTGATTTGTTGAGATAAACATTTAACAGAGGAACTCTACAGCAAAAGCTTGGGAGAGTCACCTCACAT
>WOVY01006048.1:0-23004 GCA_013436015.1 Rhipicephalus annulatus | reverse complement strand
TTTAAACTGATGGATCCGTAACTTCATCCGCCTCAGCTGCAGCCTTCGTGATCCCTAAACTCGGTATTTCCCGAAAATACAAATTAAATCATAGGTCATCCTCGACAGCTGCAGAACTTGTTGCTATACAAGAAGCCATAAAATTTGTGAACGACCAAGCACCGCGTGAATGGACGATTCTGTCTGCTTCAAAATCAGCGCTTCAAGCTATCCATTTTTGCTCAAGAAGAGGCCAATTTTACGAGTTAACGTTAGGAATTGTCCAAGCATCGACCTAACACACAGGAGTGGTCACTTGATTACACTCCAATGGATTCCTGGACACTGCGGCCTGGTTGGCTACGAAACAACCGATAGCGAAACAGGAGCGGCAATATACAACGCTCCTATGTCCGTCAAAGTACCCTACTCGCGAGGTGACGTCAACATATTGTTGAGATCACTCATGCGCGAATGCGCTGCCACTTCCTGGTCGCTACCAGATCACCGGAACAAGCGCCAGCGGCAAACAAACCCCGGTATGACTTTTCGTCTTCCAGATAAAATCAGCCGAAGACATGCTAATATACTGCACCGAATTCGCCTGGGCATCGCCTTCACTCGCCACTACACCCACCTGATCGGCATTGCGGACAGCCCAAATTGTGAACGCTGCCTAGTGCGAGAAACGATAGCTCACATATTTTGTGACTGTGCATTATACTTGGCGCAAAAAAATGCTAACTGCAACGTTGGCAAACATTGGACGAACACCATTTAGTGAAAGCCACATATTGTCAGCAATGAACGACCAAACAGTGTCAAAAACTGCTACAAAGGCTGTTCTAGACTGCATAAAAACCACTGAACTAGAAACTAGACTTTTAGGGTACTATGCTAAGTGGCTACTGTACATACGCACCACCTCTTCTTGTCCCCATTATACCCTTCATCCCTCTTCCATCCCTTTTCCTTATACCCTGTGTAGAGTAGCAGGCTAGAGCGAAACTAGCTCAGGCCGACCTCTCTGCCTTCTAATAAATTCTCACTCACTCACACTCGAAAAGGTCACTGTTCTACCTTCACTAGGACTTACTGCTTGCGCCTTCCGCGCAGGCCTGTTTTTTTTCAAAAACTGCCGAGGTGTTTCACCGAAAAAGCTATAACCGAGGAGAATGACGGACCACTGCCAAAATAGTAAGCCTGCCCATCATCAGGGGTGCTAGATTATGGCGGAAACCTCAAGTCAGAGGGCGCAAATGCAAGGTGTGACTACAAAAACGAATGAAGCTTCATATCAAACGCTGCATATAAAATTGCGGAATAAATATAATATATATAAGTTGCATATAAAGTTTAGCTGTGATGGGACCAGTGTGGTATACAATACTCACTTCGAAGTGTGAGAAGAGTAATGCACTGGACACAAAAACACATTCACTTAGGTTTGAACAACCAGACCACCCATGTGAAAAGTCTGCTTTGCTTATCATTCTCCCCTGCTGTCTAATCTGGTTTGTGTCTCTTTCTGGTGCATGACCTCTATACTTATACAATGCGACTTCCAGAGGGCGAGGAGAGTGCCACACTTATAATTAAATTGAAGTCGCTCTCCTACGCAATCAACCAGAGCTATAAGAACGGACATGCCTCCGTAATGAAATGTTGCACTATGGAATAAATATTAATTAAATTTTAGCGAGGAGTCCGGAACATGCGTTTTTAAAGTAAATAATTGAGCTCGTGAAAGTACGGCCATTTGGTGCTGTGTCAACCAGTGCGCTTTCTTTCCTTTTTAACGCTCTCTTATCCTTTGTTATAACACGCCTTGCCTATTTTTTTACTCTCTGTTATTGATTTATTTTTTCAGTTTTAGTGGGAAATACGTCTGAATCAAAAAATGGGCATATCCCACGCACAGTAGCAATCGATGATATGCGAAGCACGATTGATGAAGGGTGAGAGGTAAATTTATTATCAGCACAAAGTTAAGAAGCGGAAGTAAAATATGTCGTACATGACTTCCATAACATGAATACCTAGTTTGGATGTTTATTTATCTTCGTCATCTATTAACGTCACCTGATACCAACTTTGGTCTATATGGAGCTAGCGAAACGGCCGCGATCGTGCCATGAGCGTAACATGCAGTAATATTTGACATGAAATCCATATCATAATGATCATATTTGGACGTGTCATTTTCTTTCACCGTTCATTCACTCAAGGTAATACCAAATTTCGTATATGTGGAACTAGTGAAACAGCCGCGAGAACGCTATGAGCAGAGCGTTTGGTCATATTTTATATGAAACGCATATTATGATTATCAAGTTTGGACGTGTCATTTACCTTCGTCGCCTATTCACTTCCCGTGATACCAAATTTGGTACATGTGGAGCTAGCGCAATGACAGTGAGCGCGTCATAAAAGGCCCAATACTACTCCTGCGCAACATTGACGCACGCGCAGGCTGGTCGCAGCGACGCCACGCTAGAAAAACACGAGCACACTGTATACTATGACGCCAGGCGCGACCAGCGTCCGTCGGCGCGGCCCGGTGGCAACCGACCGGCGCGAAATGCGACACGCTGCATTTTGCGCCAATGGCGTTACTTAGACCACCCACCGCGTCTGCCTCTCTTCATGACGGAGAAATGCCGTGTGTGCTCAAACGCGCATGCGTCAATGCAACGCAGCGCAGCGCCACCTGCAAGTTTATGGTATGCAAATCCACAATAAAGGTCATTGGGCAGATCCACTGATCTCTACTAGAGGGATATCGGCGCCTGGCGTGGCTTCGCCGGCTTGATGGCATAAAACGATAGCCGGCGCGCACGCAGGCCGGCTCACGTTGAAGTGTATTGGTGCCTGGAGTGTGGCGTGTATTAATGTTGTTACATGACACGCATCTCATGATCATCATGTTTGCACCAGTCGCATACATTTGCAATCCATTAACGTGACGTAATAACGAAATTTGGCGTATGCCAGGGTAGCGAAACGGCCGCGAGCGCATCTTGAGAGTGGGACGTAGTCATGTTGTTACAGACACGCAGGTCAAGATCATCATATTTTGACTTGTCATTTATCTATGGCACCCGTTCGCGTCACGTAATACCGAATTTGGCGCATATGAAGCTAGCGAAACGGCCGTGAGAGCATCATGAGCGTAGCATGTAGTAATGTTTTTTACATGAGACGCAGTCATAATTTTTATATTAGGGTCCGTCTTATTTTTTTTTTCATGCGGTCATGTCATACCATGCCAGTTTCGCAACATATCATGTGAATCAAACCACCGCAAGAGAAGCAAGACCATGAGTTGTAAATCATGACATCCATGACATGCATGTCATGATTTTCTCATTAAGACTAAGGAGTTATGTTCATCATACAGTCGTGTTATATCATACGAAGTTTGGTATTGATACAAGTATCCAAACGGCCAGGACATCTAAAAGTCGTAGGCGGCTGACAGATAGATATATAGATAGATAGATCGATAGATAGATAGATAGATAGATAGAAAGATAGATAGATAGATAGATAGATAGAATGATTCGCTCAAGGTCGCCGAAGTACGCCAAAAAATGCTTCGCATTTAAAAAGGGAAGACACTTTCTCCCTGATATGTGGGAAAAAAGATTATCTAAAGCTGTAGCGTGTCGTACGTATTGCTTAAGTGTCTCCGGCCAGGCACTACGCCTCCAACCGCTTAACTACCTGAACATGGCTCCGTATGTGTTATGTGCATAGGTGGTAATTCTCTTTTACTTTCAAAGGCTAAGCTCCTTAAGCCGAGGGTCGTGCGTCCTCGAAGTATGTAGTATTAGAAGGTAGCCACTTTTTGTTTAGTGCTTCGAATGTCCGCTTGATGGCGGTACTTGTAAAATACGAATGTTTAGTGAAAAGATGCGAGATGGTGGTACTGCAATTGCTCACTAGATAACAGACAAATAGACATACATACACACAAATGGGCATAAGGACAGACGGAAGGACACACAGAAAGCGAAAAAGGAATTAATGAGCAGATGGACAGACAGACAGACGGAATAAACGAAAGAAATGGGTGGACGCGGCCAATGGACCGACGATTCACGGTGGACCAATAAAACCATCTAAAGGTTCGCGCCCACCCACCATCATTCACTCTGCTGATTATGGTATGGTATAGAAAGCTTTATTTGAGTCCATTCGGGCGTGAAACAAGTACGTGACGGGCCACTCCGACGTCGGCACAAATAGACCTGACGCTGTCCGCCACGCCGTGGGCTCGTCGGGACTGCCCATGGCTGAGTCCCTAAATTCGCGCTGCGTATCTCAGCATCCCCCTTTGACGACATAACATTATTCAGCAGTAACGTAAGAAACTGCCAGAGCCTTAATATAAGCTGGGAAATCTGTGGAAAGCGCGCTGTGCTTGACGTCTGAATTCGTGGGTTTCATTTCAGGCATGAGTGCGGGACTGGGATTCTGCCGTGTAGAAGCAGGTGTCCTGGCATCAGTGCCTGAGGCTGTTCAGTTTACTGTGCGGTGGCAGACACTTTCGCCTGCTCAGATTAAGATTTCTTGCCAAGTTCAATGTACGTCGTTAGGGGATCTTCGTTGTCCAGAACATCGTCAGTCGTGCTGTTCAAAAGCGGCGTGGTCGACGACTCCTCAGGCACCTCTGCGGGCTTTTCCGATGAGGTTAAATGAAGTGCCCTCGATCTTTCCCGTGTGAGCTGGGAGAAAGGCGATTGTGTGTTGTTGTACCTCCCTATTTCACAGAGTCCGCGTGGCTGATTCCGAGATGGTGTCCCCTACCCAATAATGCAGATACTTTTTTCCTTTCATTCGCTAAGTCAGACCGACGTTGCTATCTGTCAGATGAAGAAAACGCACGAATACACCGCCTGTTTACGGCGCCTCTTCACCTGTACTTCCTTCTGTTTTTGCTTTTATTTTCTTTCTACAATTTTTCAGGAGCTGCTAACAAGCACTCTGCAAAGTGATTGATTTTGATGCTTCCTGTGTTTCTTTGCTTTTGTTGTTTCCTTTTGTTTGTTTTTATTACTCGTTTGCCCCTAAACTGGTGGGTGGTCCTCTGCTACGCTTTGCGTCTTGTGCCATTTCCCCGACATTCTGCGAACAAGGTTAGATCGGCCACCGAAACTGTAGAGAATAATGCCGGAAATAACACTCTTTCTTCGTTCCCTATAGTGTAGTACTCTCGCGTAGTCATGTTATATATATATATATATATATATATATATATATATATATATATATATATATATATATATATGCTTTATATTTTATTTGCAAAGAACGTGCTCACCACGTGCTCGCCCATGGAAACTATATCTTTTTACACGTGTATCAGAGGCCCGTCAAATCGTGTGACTTGCATTTATATATGCCCATATATCACCTTTCATGTCAGTTTTCATACTGTAGCTTATTGATATGCACATGTATATAAACACACTCAGGCCATACACTGTATTCTGATGAAGGCCGGACCCGGACCCATGGCCCAAAACGTCAATAAGATCACAAGATCACTTCGTACGTGCGTATTCTTCACTGCGGATGTATATATATATATATATATCTATATATATATATATATATATATATATATATATATATATATATGTATATATATATGTAAGATGGCGTCCAGCACCCTCAAGACTTTTCTTTATTGTCTCGAGTATGTGCCCTACAAGCTAAACGGAGTGGTGATGATGAGTATGAACAGATGAAAGATGGAAGGAGTAATGGGCTCCACACTTATTTTCCCCGCGCACTAGATCGGCCGACCCGACCGAGACTTAGGAGGGAAAAGTACTGCGAACAAAAGGTTTAGGGCGTGAAACGTGAACTTCTCGGAGGCACGGTAACGACGGTCCGAGGAACCCTCGACGGGAGTGAGCAAGGTAATTGACAGGAGATGTTCGTTCACTAACAACGTAAGGTCCGAGAAAGCGTGACTGAAACTTTTCACACAATCCGGGTGTACGAACAGGCGTCCAAAGTAGTACTCATCTCCAGGACGGAAGGTGACATCTCGACGAAAGCTGCCATTATCGTTGCTTGCGGTCTAGTTGACTGGCCTCCGTGTTAAGTTGAGCATGTTGCCGTGCGTCAGCGAGCCTGGAGACGAAATTTCTGGCGTAGCCGTAGGACGTTTTTGGTCGTTACATTGAAGAAAAGAGGCGTCAATAGTGAATGTCGGCGCTTGTAGGCCCGTGTGCTCAATTTAAGTGCACGTTAAAGAACCCCAGGTGGTAAAAATTTCCGGAGCCCTCCAAGACGGCGTCTCTCATAATCATATACTGGTTTTGAGGACGTTAAACTCCACATATCAATCAATCATCAATCAGTGAATATCGGCGCACGACCATAACGAGGAAGAAAGGTGAATACACGGTGGTTCGTTGGAACAGCGGTGTTGTGTGCAAACGTTACGAACGGCAAGATTTTGTCCCACTTCTCGTGGTTTGGTCCGATGCACATGGATATTCATGTCGATTAGAGTCCGGTGGAATCGCTCTGTCAGGCCATTTGTCTGCGGGTGGTAATGCGGATGTGGTCTTATGAACTGTGCCACAAGTTTTAGAATTTCGTCAAGAATTGTCGACATGAAGGCCTTGCCCCGGTCACTCAACAGCGTGCAAGGTGCACCATGACGCAAACACAATGGCTTCTAAAAAAGCGGCAACGTCTGCGGTGGAAGCTAGTGCGTAGAGGAGCGGTCTCCGCGTATCCTGTGAGGTGGTCGACGACTGTGACGATCCAGCGGTAGCCCGCTGGCGTTACGGGAAGTGGTCTACGAGGTCAATTGCGACAACGACAAAAGGTGTATTGGGACATGGAATGGGTTGTAATAATCCCGAAGGAGCAGAAGTTGGTCGTTTCCGGCGTTGACACAGTGCACAAGAAGAACCTAATTAGCCACAAAGGTAGAAAGACCAGGCCAGAAGAAACGGCTCCTAACGCGGTTGTAGGTGTTCTGAAATCCCAAGTGGCCAGCTGATGGATCGTCGTGGAGTGCTTCGAGAACTTGTTTTCGCAGTGAACGGGGAAGTAGCATGGCACCCACCGATGTCCCATCCGCATTGTAGGTAGTAGCGCTGCAGGACATTGTTGTCTAGCTTGAACTGCCGTAGCTGACGACGTAGTCTGGCATTAGGTGGAGAAGGCGAGTCATTCAAGTATTCGATGATGCGGTTACAGTATAGGTCGCCACGTTGGCACGCCGCAAACTGGCGCTGCTGTTTAAAGATAGTGGCCCAGCAACTGCCAGGGGTGATAACGTGAGTGCAGAGGAAGCCGCTTGATCACCTGAGGGGCATTGAGGATGCGTGGTTGGAGATGAAAGTGGCAAAGGGCAGCGAGAGAGAGCGTCGGCATCCTGATGCTGTTTGCCAGACCTGTACACAACGTCAAAAGTGTACTCTTGCAAACGGAGTATTCAGCGGCCGAGTCGCCCAGACAAATTCTTCAGCGAGGACAACCAGCATAGGGCATGATGGTCGGTAATGACAGTGAAGTGGCGTCCTATACAGATAAGGTCGAAACTTCTGGATGGCCCAAACGACAGCAAGACAATCCTGCTCTGTTATCGAGTAGTTATGCTCTGCAGGTGTTAGTGCGCGGCTGGCATACGCAACTACTACGCTCACGTGAAGTGTCGTCACGCTGGAGAAGAACGGCACCGATTCCGTGGCCGCTGGCATCTGTGTGAATAAAAGTGGGTGCGGTGCGCTCTCATCGAAGTGACTTAGGACGGGGTCTGATGTCAAAGCACGTTTAAGGGCTTGGAAAGCACATTCGCACTCGTCAGTCCAAGTGAAGCCTGTTCCTGACGTAAGAAGCTTGTTGTAACGGCCCCGCAATGGCAGCAAGTGACTGATAAAGCGACGGAAGTAAGACGCAGGGCCCACGAAACCTTCGCAATTGTTTTTGATTGCCCGGACGTGGGAAAATAATTACGGCATGGACCCTTGTCGGGGTCGGTTTCGAACGCCATCTTTGCTGACAAGGTGACCCAATACTTTGATGCTCCTGCTGGCGAAGTGGCACTTCTGGTATTGAACTGAAGCCCAGCGTTCGAAATGCACGTAAGAACTTCGTCCAAACGCTTAAGGTGATCAGGAAAAGTAGAAGAATAAAATTACGATGTCGTCCAAATAGCATAAGCAGGTTTTCCACTTTAGACCGCGTAAGATAATATTTATCATGTGCTCGAATGTTGCTGGAGCGTTGCATAAGCGAAAAAGCATGACGTTGAACTCGTAAAGCCCATCAGGCGTAGCAAACGCTGTTTTCTCCTTGTATGCTTCGCGCATAGGTATTTGCCAATACCCGGACCGAAGGTGAAGGCTTGAGAAATATTCTGCCCCTTGTAAGGAGTCCAGGGCGTCATCTATGCGTGGCAAAGGATATACATCTTTTTAGTTATCTTAATTAGCGCTCTCTAATCAACACAAACGCGGACAGAGCCATCCTTTTTCCGGACCAACAGCATAGGAGACAACCAAGAGCTGGATTAAGGTCGAATATTATCCCGTTTGAGCATGTCGGCGACTTTTTTCCTCACTCATTTGCCGTTCCGCCAAAGACAGGCGGTATGGGCGGCGTGCACAATGGAGTTGCCTTCGGTTTCGATGCTGTGCTCTGCAACAGATGTGCGGCCCAAAATTTGGATTGTACGTCGAACGAAAAGCTGTGTGCTTTTGGAGAAGTTCTAAGAGGTCTCTCTTTTGCTCCAGCAGTGAGGTGAGGACTTATTGTAGCAATTTAAGAGCAGCAGTGGTTGCCTTGGTATCGGTTTTAGCAGACGAAGGTGGTGATTCTGCGTGAAGAGGAAACCAGCGAAAAAGACCTCACTGTCAGCGCAGCAGCTCACAGCAGTGCCCTGGGGCAGCATCACTGGCGATGAAGTTGGGTTCAAGGCGGTGACCAATGCCTTACCGTCGTTAAACCGCACAAAGCCGGGTGCAATGGTAAGCCCCGCAGGTTTGGAGGGAACTGATGGAGCAATGAACACGTCACCGTTAAGTATAGTACCCAAAGTGATCGTGAGAATCCGTTCATCTCCTTGAGAATGAAACAATCCGCGGCAGCAACGAAACGGAAGCTGTATGGATTCGACATCAGATGAACTCTCAGTAGCTGACATATGAATTACTCGCTGACGACACGATATGAAAGCTGATGCCGAAGAAAGGAAGTCCAATTCTAAAGTGACTGTTTGAGTGCACAAAGGAAGTACAAAGAAACTGAATGTGGTGAAGGATGCCATCTATGAAAACGCGGACTGTATAAACACTTGAAGGCTGAATGAATAGGGACTCCATCTGCGCAATGAAGGGGAGGGCCATCGTATGGCATCCTAACTTTTTTCAAGCGGGCACAAAAGTCTGCACGAATTACGGAAAGTGATGCGCCTGTGTCTACTAATTGCCCCTGGCTGTGTACATTCAACGTACAACAATAAAACATTTGTTAAGCAGTCTCGAGGAGTTTGACGCAGTTCGAAAGATGCAGCTTTCCCTCCCGAAGCTGCACTGTTTAGTTTTCCAGTTGGCGGTCGGGAATCGAAGTAGAAGGTTGAAGGAGAGAGGAGGAATGCCGCATCGGTGAAGGTGAGCGACGACATGAGAAACGGGAACTGCCAACTGAGGCAAAGTTCTGCGGAGACGGCGACCAGCGTGTGCTGTTCTGATACGTGTTTCTTCAGCCATGATTTGTCATCAATGCTAAAAAATAACCCTAGGCGCTTTTGGCGCACGATAATCCTAGTAACCAACCTGATGTGAATCTCGTTAATACTGATGGAAGCCCTGTTCCGGAATCCGAATGCGCTCAGTTATTAAATGATACATTCTTATCAGTCTTTACTCTTGAGGATACTACTTCATGCCCTAACATAGATGTAGTTGCCGGTATTAATATGTCGGAAATAATAATTGACGAAGCTGGTATCCTATCTTTACTCGAAAAGTTGAAAACTTCGTCTGCAT
Organism: Rhipicephalus annulatus; assembly: GCA_013436015.1. Taxonomy (NCBI): domain Eukaryota; kingdom Metazoa; phylum Arthropoda; class Arachnida; order Ixodida; family Ixodidae; genus Rhipicephalus; species Rhipicephalus annulatus. The sequence goes on along the minus strand of WOVY01006048.1, from coordinate 13,003 downwards.
CCGATCATAATGGCTTCAATAAAAAATACTGAAAAATATTTCCTCAGGTATCTATCGCTTTTTGGCAGCAATCTTTTCTCTATCGTTATCATCAGGCACCATTCCTCACGATTGGCGAATAGCAAAAGTAGTGCCGCTATTTAAATCTGGTGATCGCTCATCCCCGCTTAATTACAGACCAATATCTTTAACTAGTACCATATGTAAACTTTTGGAACACATTATACACTCCCAGGTAATCTCCTATTTAGAGGAACACAATATCATCTTTAAAAACCAGCATGGTTTTCGCAAGGGCTATTCATGCGAAACTCAACTCGCGGGATTTACCCATGACTTGCACTCATCATTGGACGTCGGCATTCAAACTGACGCTATATTCCTTGATTTTCAAAAGCATTTGATCGTGTCTCTCACCATCGGCTCTTACTAAAACTTAGGCAGCTTAATATTCACCAACTTGTTCTCGCCTGGCTACAAGCCTTTCTTTCCAGTAGAAAACAATTCACGTCTGTCAATAACTTTAACTATCCTTTTGTTGAAGTCTCATCTGGAGTTCCCCAAGGAAGTGTGATTGGTCCCTTGCTTTTCCTTATTTATATTAACGACTTACCCTCCTCAGTCAACTCTAAAGTTAGGCTTTTCGCTGACGATTGTGTCATTTACCATACCATTTCATCTGAAACTGATCGACAATCTCTACAATCTGATCTTGTCTCTTTAACTTCGTGGTGCACAGCATGGCAAATGACACTAAATCCTTCAAAGACTAAGCTAATGTGTTTTACTAAAAAAGCGTCCCGTATTCCAACGTCTTACTTACTAAATAATACTTCAGTGGAGCTTACGACTTCTTATAAATACCTTGGGGTTAACATTCAGTCTGACCTGTCATGGCATCACCACATTAACGTCACCCTTGCTTCAGCAATTCGCTCACTCGGGTTCCTTAAACGTAATTTGAAAAACACCCCCTCGCACTTGCGTAAACTGGCTTATATCACCCTAATCCGTCCTAAAATAGAATATGCCTCAGCCATTGGGGATCCCGATCAAGACTACATTATTGAAAACATCGAAGCCCTGCAGAACCGTGCTGTACGTTTTATTTTTTCTGATTATTCACGTCACACCAGCGTCACTTCATTGAAACTTCGTGCCGAACTAGAACTCTTATCACGTCGCCGTAAAATTGCTCGCTTATCACTACTTCATAAGCTCTACCATCACACATCACTTCACGAGGATTTCTTTAGGCCACCCCCTGCCATCTTTCCGCGCCGCGATCATCCCTTTAAAATCGAACGCTTCCCTTGTCGCACTTTTCATTATGCTCGATCCTTCATACCGCGCACAATAACCGAGTGGAATGACTTACCTTCAAACATTGCAACCGTCACCGATATCACTGAATTTCAGAACCTACTAAACATGAGTGCAAGCGTGTGAACCTTTTGCGGCATTCCCCCCTCTTTTTTATTTTTTCTGCAAACCGTGTTTTTTGTAGAAACTGCGTATATTCATGGTTCGTGTTATTTATTGCTGTGTTTGCCTAATTCAGTTATTCACACGTGTTTTTGGTGATGATGCCATTCGTTTATGCTTACTGGCGCATATGTTTGTAGTAAGCTAGATTGCGTTTTATTGTACTCTTGTGACTCTATTTCCTTCTTTGTTTAATTCAATTTTAATATCTTTTTTTAGTTTTATTATTGTTTGACTCATATTATTTCTTCTGATTATTTAAGATTATGCGGTAAGAATATTGACCTTATATTTATTTTAATGTATTTAGTAGCTGTATGGTGTTTAGTTTGCGTGTTTTCTGGTTCTAATATTCATTTCATGTACCTGTATGTGTTATAGCCCCCCCCCCCTATGTAATACCCTCCTGTGAGAGGGCCCTTAGGGGTATTCTGAATAATAATAATAATAATAATAATAATAACAATAATACTGTCGGCGATAGGGTGGTCCAGTTGGGTAGAAGTCGTCCCGTTCATAGTCACCATAGTTTCGTCTTTCGTCTTGTTGACGGCAGCGTCGGCAAAACCTTGAAATATGAACACGGATGCCGCAATAAAAACAAGTCGATCGTGTAGTGCGCCAGGTGTTTTAAGGCTGAGAAGATGGTCGCGGTGCGAGCAAATTGAGCGAAACATACACATCCGGCGCTGGTAGCTGCATTGGGCTGTGCTGGGGTGCAGGTGTCCTAGCAGCAACTTGAGCATACGTTGGCATGGCCACAGGATAAGAACTCGGAACAGGTTTGACAGTCATCGAGGCCAGGCTTTGGTGGGGCGCAGGCGTCGTTGCAGCAACGTGAGCATAACTTGGCAGGGCACGGGATCTGAGCTCGGAACTGGTGTGCCTGTGATCAAGGCCAGTTCCTCCCTCACGACGTCACGTATACTACTAGCAGCTGGCGTCGTTCGAATATCAAGGTGGCGAGGTGAAGCCTGTGCATGAAGTTACTCGTGGATGATTGAGCGGATCAATGAACGCAGCTCTGTTGTGTCATAACTCGAGCTGAGATCTGGCATATCAGGTTGCACCCGAGTGGTTTGAAACTCCTCGAGACGCTGACAGGTAGCTACAACATCGGCGACGGTCTGGGGATTCTGCACCACAAGCGCATTAAAAGCGACCGTCGCAATTCTTTTCAGCAGGTGGCGCACGCAGTCGTTTCCGCCATATGGTTGTCGAATGCGGGCGGCAAAGGGCGAAAACATCTTCAATGTATGAAGTGTAGGACTCGCTTGGGTGTTGAAAAAGTGCACCAAGCTTTTTCTTGGCAATATCCGAGCGCACTGACAGTTTGGTGAAAATCTGGCGGAGCTGGCGCATAAAGACGGGCCATGTCAAAAAATCGGTAGCTTGGTTTAAAACCACGTTTTTTGCGACGCCCGCTAAAGTAGAAAGCAACGTAGGTGAGTTTCGCAGGCTATCCCAATTGTTGATGGCACTCACGCGGTCATACTCCTCGAGCCAGTCTTCCAACGTTCTCACCCGAAAGCCCTGCGAACAGCGGAGGATCCTGTTGAGGGCTGGTGACCAGGTGTGAAGGGTTTCTTGGGGGTGGGAGTGGTGGCGCAGCTGCTGCGCTGGGCTGGTCGGCTTGCGACATTACCGAACCCGGGTCGTTTCGGCGGCGGCTGAACGGAGCTCCAGGAATGTGTTCTAGAAGACACTGGGGTTGTCCGAGAACGCGAGAGGTTGCGGGAATCAGGCAGCACTCTCCACCACTTGTACGAGGGCGTCCAGTACCCTCAAGGCTCTTCTGTATTGTCTCGAGTATGTGCCCCACAACCTAAACTGGAGTGGTGATGATCAGTATGTACAGATGAAAATGATGGAATGAGTAAATATGCTTACAATATATATATATATATATATATATATATATATATATATATGTATATATATATGAATAAAAAGAAGACGCACGTCAAAAAATGGAAAGGTTTCTTTACGTTTCGGCCGTGGGACCGGCCTTCGTCAGAATAACAGATGTAACAGTAGTGCAACAGCATATAAGCGCATACGTTTTCGCTTGCAATAATCACGTGAGTGCAGACATCATAAAAACAAGTACAAACAATCAGACATGAAATCTATTTGGGGGACCCCGTATCACATCCTACTTAAAAGCAATCAAATAACAAGTCACGACACGTGCACAAGGATTACAGCTGGTACAAGCAATAACATCTACAGTGGTCACTGGTGCAAGACGCTGAGTTTCCCAGTACTCTCATTTAAACCACCTGCGATTGTATTGAACTTAAAGATGAGAAATGATTCGCGCACTTTCCTCTCATGATGCGTTCGGAAGCCAGACTCCAGAATCGTGGCTCTAATTTTGTGAAATGAGTGGCCCATTGCGTTAGCATGCTTTGATATTGGAAGGTGAGGTAGTGAAGAGATATGAGCCTTGTGATTGTTAAACCGATATCGGAAGGGTGTTTCGGTTTCGCCTAAGTACTGCATTCCACAGATCAAGCATTCCAGGAGGTAAACTACATTACGCGTGTCGCAGTTATAGTCACCATTTATTTTCACGCTGAAGTTAGATGCGGTGCTGTTTGCGATAATTGAAGTGGTCATATGCCGGCAGACTTTGCAACGACGTTTGTTACAAGGACGGCAGCCAGTAGGTTTATTGCGTACGCTTTTTGATGACATGAGTAGGGTCACGCAGATTTTGCGCTCTTCTGTACGTCACACGCGGCGGTTCTAGGAAAATTGATTATAAGTCGTTCGCTTTGTAGAAGTATGTTATGGTGCTTTCTTAAAATGGCAATTACGTGTTGCGCAGGCGCGCGGAAAATGTTAGAACAAGGTTAGTGCAGGAGAAGACCGGCTGTTTATACTTGGTGCTTAAAAGCGTTTTGCGGTCCTGGTTACTTGCCCTTTTTATGGCGTCATCTATAATCTTGGAAGGGTATTTCTGTTTTGATAAAGCATTCCGAAGCTGTGCACAATTGGAATTAAAATCAGTTTCTTGGGAGCATATTCTTTTAAAACGAAGGGCCTGGCTATAGGGTATGCTGGTTTTAGAGTGCTTGACATGGTTGCTATTAAAATGAAGGTACTGTTGAGTATCAGTTGGCTTTCTGTAAACTTTAGTGGCAAGATTGCCGTCACACAATGTCACTGTTACGTCAAGAAAGTTGATAGTTTGTCCTGAGTAGGTATCAGAGAATGAAATGGACATATGAGCGCTGTGAAATCGTGAATGAACGATAAGAGATGAGGTTCACCGTGCTGCCAAATCATGAATATATCGTCAATGTACCTTTTGTAGTACAATGTTTTAAGTGAACGGCTTGTCAGAAATTTGTTTTCGAGTATGCCCATGAAAATATTGGCATAATTAGGGCCTAAGGGTGTGCCCATCGAGGTGCCATTACCTTGAATGTAATGATTGCCGTCAAATTCAAAGTTGTTAGATTCCAAGACAAATTTTAAAAGGGTCACCAAAGTTGAGCTGTCATTTATTTTGTCACAGACAGACTCGTATGAGTGAAGTACTGCTCGTATTCCATCCGCGTGACGAATGTTCGTATATAGGGACGCTACGTCAAGGGTAACCAGGAGTGAATCAATGGGGACAGAGAGGTCAACGATGTCGGACAAGAAGTGGTTTGTATCTTTGATGTACGATGAAAAAGAAGACGGAATTCGGTTATTTACTGTATCTACAAATTGGGAGACCAGTTCCGTAACTGTACCAATACCGGAAACGATGGGTCGACCAGGGATTCCTGACTTATGTATTTTTGGCAGGAGGTAAAAGCGACCGCGACTGGACTTAGTGGAACGAGGGTATGCAGAGCCGAATTGGGAATTTCTTGCTTTTCAATGAGGTTAGTTAGCGTGCGTATAAGGACAGCTGCTAAGTGGGGTCTTCGTCAAGCCACTTGTAAAAAGTGCTGTTGGAAAGCTGTCTGGAAGCTTCGCTGTCATAATCGTGTTTGTTTAGTAGTACCACAGCTCCCCATATATCAGCTCGTTTAATTATGATATCACCTCGACCTTTCAGTTGCTGCATTGCTGCGGTTTCGTTGATCGAAAGGTTTCTTTTAAATGGAACCTGTTTGCGGTAAATATGTAGCACATCGCGTTGAACGGCTGAGATATAGAGGTTTAGGCACTTATCTCGTTGGTAGGTGGGGTCCAATGTTTGTAAGATGGCAGAATAGAGGTAGGGGCATTAGCAGGGCTTTTGTCCAGGAAGTATTCTCTCAGCCTTAAATTTCTGGCAAAAGTGTCCAAATCCTCATCAGCTTGAATTCACTAAAACCTCCTGTCACTGGGCAAAAATTGAGTCCTCGTGACAATAGAGAAATTTCATCAGCGGAAAGTTCTTAGGAAGACAGGTTCACTACATTACATGATGATAGGGGGTCACCTAGAGGTCTGGAGTTGATAGATTTCGAAGAAATGTCAGCGGTATGCCTTATCGGGGCAGTATGAGGCGTAATAACTTTGTCCTGACAAGCTTCTTTCTTTTAGCTGCATATACTTCATCTGATTTTTTTCGCCTGTATGCTGCCAGCAGCGCGCATTCATGGATGGCGAGTTTATGATGGCAAAGCAATTGGCGTTCTTGGTTACGAATGGCTTTGAGCGATGTTTCGTAATGGCGAATGACAATGCGCACCAAGTCAAAGGAAGCTCTCGAGAGCACCTCGTTCCACGTGACAACCTCAGAACCAGACATGCTAGTTGTGGCGGGTTTAATGACAATGCGGAGGCCTCTAGGTACAATGCTAGCTTCTAAATAGGTTTTTAACGTAGAGATATGCAATTCGCACCGAATCCGCTTTTCTATCGCTTTGCAAATTTTAAAAATATTCTAGATACAGAGTAGTCAGAAGAATTTATACCAGGACGTGTAGATGGTAGTCACTGGGCCTTGCTTTTTAGAGTACCATCGGTGCGATGAGTTCGCAGTAGTAGCGGGAGGCTTGAGCAGTAGGGGCACCAGAAGTCGAAACACTGACAGTTTTGGACGTAGTAGGCATCGACTGTTGTAGACATGGCGGGTTCGAAAGGGAATTTTCCGTCGTCGACTGTAATACGGCAGGGATCGTGTCGTTGGGCTGGCTAGAGGGCAGCTGGTTGTCCGATACTCGAGGCAAGTGATTGTTGCACGTCACGGGTGATTTCGACAACCCTAGCATCGGCTAAGCGTGGTCGTCCGAGGTTGACTTCGTGGTAGAGTGTGAAGGTGAACGATGGATGCTCGGTAGTTGGCAAGCCGACGAGCCGTTTTCCGAGAGGCAATTAGTTCGACAGGATTCAACGACTGGTCCACTGGGTACAGATTCATTCTTACTGCCTTCACTAGTCCGCTCATGCGCGGAGGCTCCGCGTGTCTGGCGACCACTCCTGATTTATAAGGTGGTGACAAAATGAAATGAGTAATTACCGGCCAATATCGGTATTACCTATATTTTCAAAGGCTCTAGAAAAAATCATTTTCACTAGAATGTATAATTTTTGGACTCGCATTCTGTGATTACAACAGCACAATATGGGTTCAGGTCTGGCGTATCGACGGAGACAGCGCTGTTGCATCAAAAAGAGTTGATACTGGGCAAATTGAAGCAAGAAAGCTAACATTAGGCGTATTCATAGACTTTTCGAAGGCGTTCGACAGAATTGATCACCAAACCTTGTTAGAAAATTGTTTTATTACGGGATTAGAGGCATCGCGCTCGATTTAATAGAAAGCTACCTTAGTGATCGGTACCAGTGTGTGTCTATAAATAGGCAAACATCTATGCCCCAAAAAATCAAACGCGGTGTACCACAGGGAAGCATATTAGGACCTCTTCTATTTAACCTTTATATCAATGATATTGTAAATGTGATCACTCAATAACTTACATTATTTATGCAGATGATACAAGCTTATTTTTTACGGGAACAAATATAGACGATTTGATAAAAGCAGCTAATAAACGTTAGTCAATTTTTCGAAATGGTCCTGCCAAAATTCGTTACAGATCAACAGCTCTAAAACCAAGGCCGTTCTTTTCCGTGCGAAAGGAATGACATGTACGTAACACAAAAAATGTTGCTAAATAATTCAATATCGAATTTTCAGAGACTGTCAAAACTTTGGGCATCATCTTTCATCAACATATGTTCTGGAATTCTCACACTGAACAATTGTGTATTAAGCTAAGAAAAGCCCTTGGCGTGCTGAGAAGGTGTCAGTCGTTTCTACCGCTCCCCAGAAACTTCTTATCTTCAATACGCTTTTTTGTTCTCATCTACGCTATTGTCAGTTGGTATGGGCTTCTGGAACTGAAACATCAAAACAAAAGTTGTATACACTTCAAAAAGCGCTTTACGGGCTGTTGCAAATATTGGTTACAGAGAAACACATCCCATTTATTTGTCAAGTTTAAAGTTTTAAAATTTTGTGTTGCATATGAACATAACTTGTTGTTGTCTTTGAGGTCTGAAATTCGAAAAATTGCACAAACCTGAGAGGCTTAGCACATTTACAGCCGAAAATTTTGTTGCGTCCGATGCGGAGTTTCTGAACACTGGCACATCCCCCGACCGCGAACAAATTATGGACTCCAAATGCTAAGGCACTTGTCCCCATATACTAAATAAGTTCAAGCTCACAGAACAGCAATTGCGTCTCCTTTCAAGTAGTGATATATTAAACCTGTTTGTATAAGGAGCTATAAACCCAGAAAAATTGCACCCAGTACAGTTAATGCATGAAATTTAAGTGTACCCTTTTCTGTTATAGCGTCTTATTTTGGTTGCCTTTTCCCAATAATTGTTTGTTTGTAAACACCCAAGTGTGCATCTATTCTGTACTTCATAAACAACCACTAGAATGTTATTTTCTTTTCTTTTTTTCTTTCAATCATACGTGAGCACCGTATGGAGTTTGGTGTGCCATTGTTTCTGTTGCCTTGTACAAATGGGAGGTGGGGCTAGTCAAGCTGCTATAGCGCAGCTTTTTCCTACTTTCCATGCCACAATTGTTTCTTGTTTGTGCAAATCACGGTGTATCGTTGTGGTGAAATAAAATTTAAACTTTTTCGCGGGTTCAAATCCCGCTGCGGCGGCTGCATTTCCGATGGAGGCGGAAGTGTCGAGGCCCGTGTGCTCAAATTTGGGTGCACGTTAAAGAACCCCAGGTGGTCAAAATTTCCGGAGCCTCCACTACGGCGTCTCTCATAATCATATGGTGGTTTTGAGACGTTAAACCCCACAAATCAAATCAATCAATCAATCAAATCAAAATTTCAACTTTTAACTTTCAACTAGTGTAGGTAAGCTCGATGAGTATTTGTTTGCCTGAATAGAGCTGGAAGGGCTCCCGGAACCCAATAGATGATTTACAGAAGGACAGTTCAATGGGGGCCAGCTGGTCAGGTCAAGTGCCGAAGGGAGTTGGCCGGGAGCGGCATCATTTGTTGTCACAGAGTTCCTTAGCTGGAGCGCAAAAATCAGTCGGTGCACCAGTACGCCAAGACGAGGCAGAGTCGTTGAACCTCGTCACGAAAAGTTGACGCAGGTGACTAGCTAGAATTGCCGTTCCCTCGAAACTGAGGTGTAAGCCATCAGCCGCCAAGGCGCGTGTGGGGGGAAGCTCGTAGAAGCCGTGGTCGAGGAAATAAACGAGCCAATAGTGACGGCAGTAGTCTTGTAGGAGCCTGTTGAACTGGTTAGCCTCTAGGTTGAACCTTTCAACGAAAGACAGATTGTTGCAGAAACGACGTCGGTCAGTAGATCTCGGCAACACAAAGCTCACATATATCCTCCTGATTTCGGATGTACTTTCGGATGGCTTCTAACAGTTTGCGAAGGCTCTGGAAGGCAGCGTGAGCGGTGCGGAACGCCAGGTCGTTGGTACCAGCATGAATGACAGAGTTGTCGCGGTGGGAGGAACGAAGTCCAGTAGAATGGCCATATCCTTGATAAGGGCGCCGGACTGCGAACAAACGCGGGCGTGCCCGCCACATTTGGGTCAAAATGCTGGAAGACGTACTTGGTTTTGGAGTCGCCTAGAACTACTGTGGAAAACAGCGGTGTTCAGGTACTTCCATGTGATCCTTTTCGACGTGGTCGTTCCGGTGTCATTGTAGACATATTTGCAGGGAAAAAATTCTTGGACGCCGGTAAGTCGTATGAATAAAAAAAAGACACACGTCAAAAATGGAAAGGTTTCTTTACGTTTCGGCCGTGGGACTGGCCTTGTCAGAATAACAGATTGTAACAGTAGTGCAACAGCATATAAGCGCATACGTTTCGTTTGCAATAATCACGTGAGTGCAGACATCATAAAAACAATTATGACAATCAGACATGAAATCTATTTGGGGGCCCCCGTATCACATCCTACTTGAAAGCAATCAAATAACAAGTCACGACACGTGCACAAGGATTACAGCTGGTACAAGCAATAACATCTAAATATGCAGAGCCTGTCGGAGTGTTTTGAGCACATCGCTCCAGGGAAAGTCGTAGAAATACACATAAATACTCGAAAGAACATACTGTCCATGGAGGTCACTACGAAGGCCTTATTGGCCACGCTGAAAGCGATTGTTCAATTAGGAAACATTCCCGTTCGCGCATTCTCCGCGTATGACTGACTAAGAAACGACAACAGGAGTTATATACGATGTGAATGAGGAGATAACAGACTCAAGTCTCGAGAAACTGCTGTCATCGTCGGCTCCCGTGCTTGGTTTCCACCGCTTTGGACGCACGCGATGTGTCAAAGTAGTGTTTCAGTCGAAAACGTTACTCACACATGTAAAAGTTGGGTACGTGAGGCATTCGATACGTCCTTACGTACCAAAACCTCTGCAATATCATAAATGAGTGAAATTTGGGCACGTAAGTGCAGTTTGCAAGGGTGCACTAACCTGCAAGCTTTGCGGTGGCCTTCATGATGGTAATAACTGCAATGCTGTGGCCAAATGCCCAAACAGCTCAGGCGCCTACGACGCAACATCAAAGGATGCCCCAAAAAACGGAATGAAATTGGTATCCTGACGAAGATGGTTCGAGACCACTCCACTCACAGAGAAGCTGCAAGGGCTGTACGGTGCCGTAAACATCGTTCGCGACACCGACACAAACGAAGCAGCAGTGCTCATAGCTTATCAAATTCGACACACAAAACTGTGCCCTCACCACCTCCTAGCCTCTTTTTGTCGGCCAGAAAGGATGATACAGATGCTCAACTGCCAATACAGTCCACGCAAGTACAATGTAACCAGTCATTGGCTCTCACCACGTCGGAGACTCAGTGGCTTTCACTAGCGTCAAGGGCTACAATAGCGCCATCATCACATAGTGCCCTTACCCCCAATGAAGAAAACAAGCTTAAAATTTCGATGCGTAAGATCCTCAGCAGCCTAAACACTCCCACTGTTATAAGGCGGCTGTGCAGCTACTTGAGGTTTTGGAACCTCTTCTACTGGTTTTTAGTAAGTGAACATGGCATAGATGTTCGAAGAACGCATGCGCCAGTCGCTTGTTATGCAATAGAATGCTCGTCGCCTACGTGGCCGTCTGTCAGACTTCAGGCAATAGGTTTTTAAATATCCATTTCTTGTTATCGTTATAAGTGAACCGAATATGTTTTCAGCTTTTTGTATATCTGGATATATCCAGATTCGACCCGCTGTGATCAATGTACGAGCAAAGTTCTCGTTTGTATACGCCGTCATTTGACGTTCTTGAGACATGAAGTTGCGTTCGCATACCAGCAGTGATTACGTGAGGCTGACTATACCACATTAAGAGTGGACATTCTCAGTAATAGGAGGACATACACCCAAGCGCACAGCGGACTGCTTCCCCTGGAGACCGTTCTTCGAACGGCACAAAGGCCACACATTGTGATTGGCGATTTTAATGCACATCATCCTCTCTGGATTAGCACTACAACGAATTATCGCGGAAGGGATTTGGCCAACTTTATATGCAATATGGACTAAGCGTACTCAACGACGGATCACCCACATGTTCGAGGCACGTCCTACAGCAGTGCTTCGACCTCTGTTTCGTTTCCAGAAGCTTTCTGTCTTCCGCGTTGTTGGTGCACAGATTTGGACACTCGCGGAAGTCACCACCTCCCAACCTATCTTCAGTTCAGGGTTTCGCCGCACGCATACACACTACATCCACCAAACCGACTGGACACTGTTCGAGGCATCTGTAAAGTCTGGCTGTGAGCACACGACTGATCCATCCGAGGTAGAGAGAACATCATTGCTTCTTCACTGCGTGACAGAACTTAAAAGGTTAACCTACCGATGCAGAGATCAGCAGGTGTGAATCCCAATACGAGGCCCTTCGTTCAATCCGTCGCCAAACCGAACGCCGACACAGACGAACGAAATCGCCTTCAGACCTTCCCGCCTGTCGTCGAGCTCAACGACAATGTTCTTCTGCATCTTGACAGATTGACAGGCAACGTTGGAGAAAATTCTGCGGATCTGTGGATCCCAGGCAACCTCTATAAGGTCTGGAGGGTGGTACGATGTTTGCAGACAACTCCCCAATAACGTTAACTATTTCAAGCTGTTGCACTACATCAGCTGCGGACAGAAGTTGAGATAGCCAGTGACTACTGCAGCCTCATTGTGGACACCACTGATGGTCTTGCCACTAATGAGCCTCCTACTAGCATTGCACTCCATCGTCTGACGAACGCCTTAATGTACGTTTTATAATGCATGAGCTTGACGCTGCCGTTTCTGCCTCGCGCCGATCATCGGCACCAGGACCTGACGGAATCACGTATGCTGCACTCAATTATCTTGATACAGAAGCACGACGTATCATGTTATCACAATATAACACCTTATGGGAGTCAGAAAAATTCCCAGCTAATTGAAAATGTAGTCGCATTATTGCACTGCTTAAGCCAGGGAAGTGTCCTCATGCACTTTCTTCTACAGACCAATCGCCTTAGCCAGCTGCGTCGGGAAAGTAATAGAAAGAGTGGTACTGTAAAGATACAGTGGGTTCTAGAGAGCAAAACTCCTTTTCCTGCATTTATGAACGGCTTTTGAAGAGCCCGATCTGCCATGATGGGGCGGTCGACTTGATCACCGGCGTTGAAAAGGAAAGAAGCCGACGCAGACTAGTGGCGGCGGTCTTCCTAGACATTAAGGGGGCTACGATAATGTGCTGCATTATGCGATCCTTGATGCACTGGAACATTTCGACATCGGTGGAGGACTGTATACTTGGATTTTTAGCTACCTCAGGGACTGCACCATTTACATGACGAAAACTAACGGAGACACCGATTGATATAAGGTTCATCGTGGTGTTCCCCAAGAAGGAGTTGTCCACCCGACACTATTCAATGTCACAATGATCGGCCTAGCAGCAGAACTTTCCAGCATGGTGAAGATCAGTGCATAGGCTGATGAAATATGCATATGGGCATCCGGAACCACTCTTCCGCAATTGCGAGCTCGACTACAGCGTGCAG
>WOVY01006047.1:130000-175291 GCA_013436015.1 Rhipicephalus annulatus | reverse complement strand
AAGTGACACGGCGACGGGCTGCAAGGGTCGGCAAGCATCCCGCCTGCGCAGCTCAGTGACACTGTCATGCCTCGAATACTTAGAATAGATAAAGCGAAGGGCCTTGCGTTGGACGATTTCTAATTTGTTGGAAAGATATTTTGGTGGGGGTTCCAAACAATGCTGGCGTACTCGAGGATCGGCCTTATGAGAGATTTATATGCTGTCAGTTTTACATTAGAAGGCACCCGTGCGATGTTTGCGATGTTGCGAAGTTGAAGTTTGTGCCGACCAAATTGTAACTAAAATGCTGGATTATTTTTCTGCGAGTTATGCTAAGGCAAGCTGTTTTTGACACGTTAATTTCCATTCCCCACTCAAGGCACCAATATGCAATATTAGCTAGTGTGGTATTAAGTCTAAGCTGGTCATCAGTTGTGCGGATAGTGGTGTAGATCACGCAGTCGTCAGCGAATAATCTCATTTTAACGTTAGGCTCAAGGCACATATAGATATCATTAACATATATTAGGAACAAGATGGGTCCTAAAACGGAACCTTGCGGTACTCCGGAAAAAACTTCCAATGAATCAGAGGCTGTGTTGTTTGCGGTTACATACTGGCTTCAATTTGATACTTACGTTTTTATCCATGCTATTATGTTACTGTTAGTACCATAGACACAAGTTTGTCAATCAATTTACTGTGAGGCACCTTATCAAAAGCTTTGGTGAAGTCTATAAATATGGAGTCGGTTTGCAATTGTGAGTTAATAGTAGTTACGAAGTCGTGCGTTATTTCCAAGAGTTGAGTAACGGTAGACAGGTTTTTACGGAATGCGTGTTGGTTTGGGTGCAATAAGTTGTTATCTTCTAAATAAGTAATTATTGCCTTGTTGATTACATGTTCAAATAATTACAGCAGCAGCTAGTTAGCGAGATAGGCCTGAATGTTTCTATGGACAGCTTGCTCCTGCCTTTATGAATTGGAATTACCTTTGCACTCAACCAGTCTGCAGGTAAAGAAGCTGTTAGCAGGGATGCTTTAAAAATTGCTTCAAGGAAGGGACACAGTTGCTCTGCGTAGCGTCGAAGGAATACATTTGAAATATTGTCAGGACCCACTGATTTCTTAACATCGATCTGCAACAGCAGGTTCAGAATACCTTCCGTAGTGACAACGACATCGGGCATTAAAAAAGGATGCACCGGAGCAACAGGGCTGCTTGGTGCGCATGCACGTGTAAATACCGACTGAAAATACCTATTGAAAGCATTGGAAACGGCCTGCGCATCCTTTACGATAGTACCCTCAATTTCTACTTCAGTTGTTGGGTTTCAGGCCGTGCCAAGAAACTGCAAAATTTTGCGGCTGATCCGTCATGAAGTGAGATAACGTATGTGAAAAAAAAGTTTGTCTTGCATTTCTAATTTCCGCCTTAAGCTGAGATGCAAGTTCCTTTAAGATGATTGGATTCCTCTTTTTCTTGCGAATTCTCTGTACCTTCTTTTAAGGTGAATAATACGGCGATTGATCCATGGTGTTTTTCTTGTGTACGTTTTAGTTTCGTTGGGATAAAATTTGTTCACAGTACGTAATTATTTTTTTCAGTTGAATCCACATACCATTAACACCCTCACATTCCTCTAGAGAAAAAGTCTCTAGTGCTGTGTCGAGGTAATCAATAACACAAACATCATTAGCTCCGGTGTAGTCTTTCACGGCTATCCGTGAATTTGTGCCATCGGGTTTGGTATTTAAGCATTCAAGGTTAAAAGTTATGATTAACATTTTGTGGTCAGATATTCCATCTTCTACAGTGGCTTTACCGGATAGGTTATCGGAAAGAAAAGCTAGGTCTAGTATGGAGCGAGTGTTTCCTTGAATTCGGGTTGGTTCCTGGACCAACTGGGACAATGAAAAATTGAACATTAAATTGTATAATAGCTCGCTGTTGGCGGTATTTCTAGTACTTGTTAAGTTTTCCCAGTTAATAGTGAGATTGAAATCTCCAGTAAGTATTAATTTGGTACGGGGGGGTAACCTTATCAACCAGATAGTCATGTATTTGTGAAAGGTAATCATCAGATGCATTTGGCTTTCTGTAGATGCCACCGATCAGTACTGGAGCATCGTGAGCAAATATTGTGCACCAAACGCTTTCGTGATTCGCGATACCCTTTTCTCTACGATATTGCAAACCACGTTTTATTGCAATGGCGACCCCGCCCCCGCGACCGTCACGATCTGACCGAAGTAGGCAGTATGAAGAAGGAACAATTTCAAAATCAAGAATGTCTGGGTGCAGCCACGTTTCAGTTATCACGACAATATCAGGAGTGTACGAAAATAACAATTCTTCTTGCTTGTCAGTTTTGTTAACAATGCTACAGGCATTCAAACATACCAATGAAAACGGTGTGGCGGCTTGCGGGTGTCACGCGTTGCTTTTCGTGCGACCATCGTGACGAGCCCTTCTCAGGGAAACACTTACATTTTTTGCTTCATCCCATACGTACAAGTCGTCATCTATCTTTAGTTTATCGAATACAAGAGTGACCTTAGCACCATTGTCCCGATCTTTCTTTGCTGATTGCCATAGTTTTTTGCGCAGGTCCCGAACTCGTGCGGAAAAGTTTTCGGATATCGATATCGCTGTTTCCTTCAGTTTGCCGCAATTACGAAGGACTAACATTTTTTCAGAGAAATTGTACAGCTTAAGAATTACTGGCTGCTCTCGATTTTGTGTTTTCCTGCCAATTCGGTGCATGCGTTCTACAGATGTAACATTCACCTTGAGGATGTCTTTGAAAATGCCCTTAATAATCCGCTGTTGTAAATCTGTATTTTGTTCGTTATCGCCCTCTTCCACGCCATAGATTATTATGTTATTCCGGCGGCTCCTGTTTTCCAAGTCTTCTACCTTAACTGATAGCTCTCGCACCAGTTTATTTGTTTCTACAGTCATCACCTCATGCTCGGCGAGTTTATCCTCGAATTGCTGTAGGCGAGCTAACTCTTTTTTTATGGTGGTTAATCTTTCCTGTACGTTGCCTACTGTAGTTTCTTTGTGTTTTAAGTTTTCGGAAAGAGTAGTGAGCGCTTTATTGGTCTTTGTTGTTCCTTTAGAATTTTCTTGAGGAGCTGGCTATTTAAGGTGGCTTCTGAACCAGACTCTGAGTCTGAGCGGAGTCCAGGGTTTAACTCCACATCACCTGATGTTAACAGCAGTAGCCTATTAACAAGCAAACAATCACACAATGAAGAAAGGAGACTCTGTGGGCCCGGCAGCACTACTAAAGTGAGCGAATAGTTTCTAATAGAGCAGACAGAATGTTTGTCATCCACCTGGACGAAAAAGTAGGAATTCATGAGCAACCATCCGAACATGGTGCTGCCAAACCCACTGAAAGACTGCTGAAGATGGCTCGGGTTTTATGCTGAAGCTCAAGCGTGTCCGCTGACGTCACTCGGTTGACCACATGGTAGGGGAGGGGCACTTGAGGCGCTGCTTTCCATGATGGTTCTTCGTCGACGGGGCTGTCCGGCGCAGGCGCGACGATGTTTCCCTGCGGTGGGAAGAGTTCCGCCGGGCCGACGACGGAATCCTCCCGCAGCAGGGCGATCTGGAAAAAAAGTAGAAATTCATGAGCAACCGTTCGAACATGGTGCTGCTGCCAAGCCCACTCAGGTGCCACGAAATGTGGCATATTTGATGGTAAAGGGACAGACAACCGCTCAGAACTTGGAATAGACAGCCACACTGATGGAGAGATTGTACAGTAGACTCTGAGTGAATGGAAATCTCTGAAATTACTACTTTAATGAAACAATTGCATTCGATATGATTGGTTTCTCCTTAAATCTGCGCCACTTGTTTGTCTCAGTGAATGAAGCTCCCGCTAAATGGAAAATAATTCTCTGGTTCCTTCGGGTTCTGTCTAACGAGTCTACTCTGTACAGTTGACTCCTTATAATTTGAAGTCGCTTAATTGGAAATTTCAGTTAATGAAAAGTCAACAAGTGGTCCCATAAATTTTGCATGCACGCCTATGGAAAAAAAAATGCTTGATAATTCGAAGTTAAACGCCCGCAATGTTAGTTAATTAGAAGTTGTTCATTCGAGAGCCTCGGGGCGACCGTAAGTTTTCATGTACGAAGACCGCCAAAACAGCTGTTAAACCGTGCTATGGTCACCATCGCCGCTGTTCGCAGCGCCACGGTTCATGAAGTGGCCATCTTGTTTAGTCAACGCCGGAGCATTACATTTATCCCATCGGCTAACTAGGTCTTTCGCTGTGATGTGTGATGTGTCGAGTGCTTCAGCTGCTGGTTGGGTTGAAGTTTAGTTCAAGTCAGAATAGCACGACTGGGTGCCGGCGGAAAAAAATGCTCAAACACACACGCAGTGCCGTGTGTGTGTGCATTAGCGTGTTCCACTCTGCCCGTCTCCAGTTGCACTGTTTGAACATCACATGATAAACCAACTAGTGTGCCAATGCAATGTGCGTTGAATCAGCAGTTTGTTTAGTTCGAAGACATTTGCGGTTCCAATGAACTTCGTAATAACAGGAGTCGACTGTATCATATTGGCTAAAATGAGCCACTTTTTTTATTAGACATATTTATATCTTTATTTTTATCTAAAGTCACTTTTGATGTCTCACTGGGCAAGAAAGTGAGAGTGATCACGAGGCCTTTCACTGGTTGACGTGTTGATAGTGTTTATAACAGTACACTTTTTTTATCATGACCTTTCTTAACCTGAAATGCGTCGATACATTCTCGTTTGTAATGAGCAAAACAGTGGTGCGGCTTTCTGTTGACGTATGATGTGTTGCTCATGAATGGCCGCATATGGCCTCCATGATTAACTCCAGCAATGGAACTAATTGTGGAGGCCACAGGCAGCACGGCAGTTTGCCGAAAATCTAGCAGCACCCGTAGAAAAGTTTGAGAAGTGCCATGGGTGCCTGGCCTGCAATGCAGTAAAGGGATGTCATGTGACAACAAGCATTGGAAAAGCTTATTCTACTGTATTTCTATAATAAAGAACTGTTGAAAATAGCAAAATGAGACGGAAAATGAATGAAATGCCAAAATGATGACCAGCACTAGCGCTGTTCATTAAGCTTGTGCGAATATTCAAGGTTTTTAAATACTCAAATCACCTTGATTCAAATTCAAGGTACGAGTCCTAATGAAAAAAGCAAATTTTTCTCTTCAATGTTGTTTGCAGGTTCTTGGTTATGGTAAATGCCGTATTTATTGCCCGTCATTTTGCTGCATAAAGCTTTCGTCCACGTAGTTTCTTTCCAAGGATACAAGCAAAAATGTTTGACCACTCATCATGTACGAAACCGAAACTGAAAGTGCCAATTGTGTTTCAATCATAGGATTAGCTTGATATGTAGCATTTTGTTGGTTATTTAGCACTCATATCAAGAGCAAACACGTAATAATACTCTTAAAAAAAAAGCACTGTCAACACATCATTTTAGTTATAAAACTCATGATCTTCTCACCAGGTGAACGCATAACGTAATAGGTGTGTTTTTCACGCTCAACGGCACTTATGTGAGCCTGCAAGTTATCAAAATTACTTTGTTTGTTGATGTACATGATTTAAATAACGGCAACAGAACCACATTTGATGTTTTAAGCAAATTTGAATCAAGCCAGAGCCCTACACTGGAAAAACGTGCCTCATAAATTATCAGCATTGTAGCGTGAAAGCACCTCGTCATGTCACTGTTGCTGCAAAACAGGATCAAAATAAGAAAAATTAGCGTTGTCGCTGTAGAAGGGGCATAGAATAGTAAGGTTCATGATGGAGCTGGCGACAATTATTAAGAAGCTTAGCCCTCCTGAGTGTCTTGTGTCAGCACTGCACTTGTTTCAAATCTTTTTTGTCATCCTTTTGAGTCCATCACTCGTGCTCGTGTTTTCCACTCTTTCACTTCCTTGGTCCTGAGTCCATCCGTCTCGCACTTCCACACTTCGGTACTTCGCACTGCTCGTCTTTACCATGATCGTAAACAAACTTGCCCGCATCGTTATCCTTATTCTTTCATTCACCCTTTCTTCCAGCCGCACTGCAACCACTGTGGAAAGATCTTCTGCACCGAGTGTCTAAGCCGGGCGGTACGGTCGGGCCCCAAGCTGCGCCCCTTTGCGGTGTGCAATGTCTGCCACACCCTCCTCGACCGAGACACTGCACCCTACTTTAGCAGCGAGCCTCCTCAAACTCCCAGCTAGGCATTTTATTGTTGCTTTTTTTCAGCCTCTCTCTTATCTCATCTCACCATAGCCACCCGGAAAGTCGGTGGTAAAGTGGCAAGCAGCTTGTTGCGTCGTTGCCGTTTTTTTCCTTTCGGGAGACGAACAACTGGTCAGCCGTTGCATCGCCTCCGTGCATCTAACACTACATTCGAGTGCACTTTTGTCGTTTCAATGCCGTAGCACCCTGTATGTGATGTGGACGAGGTTTGTGTGTTGGATCGAGTTTACTGCATTTCTCAGTCCACAGGAGTTCTTCCATCGTCGTCATCGAGCTCTGCGACATACTTAGGGTGCTATGTAATCTACCGCTGCGAGTGTTCCGACTTTTGTAGCACTTGTGCATGAGAATGCCTGGGCGAGCGGTATGGAAAACATGCCGGTGAACTGCCTCGTGTGCTTAATTTGCAAAAAAAAAAGGAAAAAAGGCGCTCAGAAGCTGTACATCGTTAGCACCAACCTTTTTCTTAAACTTCATCTCATTTTTTATGACCTCATGCACGGTGGTGTTGCTAGTTAAAGGCTGCCACTTGCGTGACTAACCCTTTGCACTCTCCTACAATCTAACTAATACAGGCAAGGGCCTCTTGAGGAGCCCCAGGCGCTAGAGTTTTCTTTCCATTGAGAAGGGATCTGTCTTATCTGTGACAATAGCATCTGTTTGCAGTAACATATGGCTGTTGGTAAACCTAGACAAAGGTGCCCCTGTATTTGGGCGAGCATTCCAGCAACCTGCTAAAATTTTTATTCTTTTCCTCTCCCGTGTTTAAAAAGAAAAAAAAAGGATACCTGACCTATGCAGTTGGCATGTGTATCACTTGGAATGTTCCTTTGTATGTAACCCGTTGCTTTGTGTGTGACCTTGCTCCAACGCGTTGTTTTTGGCAACACCTCGGCTAACACTACGCCGGTGTGCATTTTTTGGGAGACATCGGCAAAATGTGAACGAACTTGTGCAAACGACTAAGGGTGCATGGCGTTCTTATGATGAGCAAGCGCATGTTTTCTAGGAGTGTCGCGGTTCTCGTTTCAACGAGAAAGTGCTCGATAGCGGCAGAGGTTTTTTCATGTGGATGGTAGTTCGAAGTTCAGATGTACAGAATCACTGTTGGCGAACTGTTTTAGGTCGGCCGGAGCTTGAGAGAGTCTTCTGAGGGTTTATTACGCCCACACATTTTTTGGGCATGTGTTACTAATCTACCGTTAGAACCAACACATTTACCGGCCTCATGGCAGAACACTATTTGTTGAAGTGCATTTCTGAGCTGTTATTTATTCTCTAGTATAGAAAATGGTTTCTTCTAGTTGAGCTCACTATTTATGTTTCACAGAGTTCTGGTCCATTACCTGGTGTACGATTTAAGTTCCCTGTATGCACCTGTGTCAGAAACTGGCTCGGATATTGCGTTACCTGCCGCCCTGCTCGCTGTTTGGGATGGTTGGCATTTTTGAAGAACTTCTACGCAGAATGCGAGTTTTTTTATTTTGCTAACATAGGATTGTGTGGAAGTGTGTGTGTGTGATGGTTGAATCGGCAGCTCCAAAGATATCACGTTTTTGTCCTATTAAGAAGGTGGTGACGCGAGTGGAACTGGTCAGAAAAAAGTTTTCTCTCATTTATAGGTGTACTCAGATATGTAAATACACGTTACATGCATGGTGTGTTAATATTGGTGTGGCAGGTGTAAATGCCGAGTTTTGTGGAACCCATGCCTGCTCTGCCATTCCTTTACGTTTTGCGAGCATCTCCGTAGACGAGTCTGCATAAGCAGATATGTTTTTTGGCGCACAGCTAGTGAAGCAAGAGGCGTTTTTTTTAGCGGCATCTTTTTTTCGAAAAGTATTCATGACAATGGCCACACATGGCTGTAGACAACACCTGGGCCGTGCTGTGCAGAGATCAGCATTCTTTTTTTGTGTGCTATCGAGTTTTTCGCTTCCGGTACTGGTTGTAGAGGATGAAACGTGCAGAATTTAAGCAAAAGAGGCCTGCATGCCTTCTATTTCTTGCATGCTCTTGTATGACTTCCATACGAAGCGTAACGTTCAAACTTGCCATTTTAAAAAGTCTTTGGATTTCACTTGAGTACATGCTATATGCACTGACCACATTTTTAGAACTTTTATTCAATCATCGCGTCATCAGACGACTACCGTGCCTTTTTTAGTTTATGATTTGCTCGTATGCCTGCAGAAAATTTTTAGCTAGAAACTGTGGTGGAATTCTAGTCGACGCAAAAGTGGCGGTCAAAACAAGAAGAGTAGGCAATGGGTTTTTGTTGCTTTTGCATGTGAAAATTGATATCATAGTGGTGTGTGAAGCTATGCGGAATGCTGGGTCAAAATCTTGACTTCCTGTCTTACGATACACTTTAACACTTTGCAGCTCTTGCCTAGCCTGGCTTGTTGAAACATTTCATTGGTTGGCCTTACTGTTCTCGCTGCCCTGGTGGTGCAAATTTAAATTGCAACTGTGTGTCCAGCATTGTCAGTGCATTGTGTTGTTGGTGCATTTTCAGAGCTGGGCTTGCATCTTGGTGATTCTTAAGTCATTTCATGAAAGCCCACATGCAACATGCTAACTAATATCAATGAGGTAATTATTGTTTTAATTTGTGGTTTTCTGCTGCAGTTCCATTACTGTTTGTCCTTCAGAAAGCAGAGAGAATTAGAAGAGTGCTGAGTGACCTACAAGATACAAGGCAACTAAGCACTTGTTAATCCTTTGGAGGCTTGTATGCACAGCTATAAACACAACTTCTCTCTTTCAGCTATAAGTTCATGCCAGGCTTTCATTATCCTTGGTGCGCCTTTCAAAAGAAATCTATAGTATCTCAATCTTTTTTTTAAAATATTTTCCCCGTGTATCTGTGCGTTTCTTGTTCTAATCCACTTATCCAATTCAATACACCTATAAATGGTATGGCTTCCATTGTGCATATAGCGAATGATTTTATCTTTTTTTTGGGGTTAGGATGTGGTGGCACGCTGACAAGTACTTCTCCTTTGTTTTTTTACCCACTGAATTGTGTTAAAGGAGCTTTGTGTCTTTAAAAGTTCATGTACGCTGTCAACATAAGTTGTAACCAGGAACGTATTGAAGTCAGTAGGAATGCATCTGTGGGTTGTTTTTTTAATGTGTGTGAAGTGGGCACGATGTGGAAGCCGGTAGGAGTTTTAAGACCGGATCATGTTCATAGGCTACGGAAGGAACTGTTTGTTGCATTTGAATGGAAGGTGGGCCAATTGGCTTTGTGGCATCATGCACATTGCTTGCATCTAGATTTAACTGCAAACAAATGGCTTTCGCATGGTGGCTATGTAAACGGTAACGAAGTGACTGGAAGGCCCAATATTTGCAATTACATGGCAGTCTTACAGTTTCACATACTACATCTATTATGTGGCTTGTTTCTGAACATTACCTACTATGTAGCCCGCAGCATACACTTTGTGCTAGGCTGAATCTCATCAGTGTTACAAACGTTGAACAAATATAGGAACGTAACAAAGCATGCAATTCGCTTGTGCATTGTTTCAGTTGGCGCCAATAGTACACTCTTTGCGTATTTTGCTGCACTGTTTATATAGCGCAATTTCACATTAGTGTAGAAAGTCATGGAATAGAAAAAGCTTGTCAATAGCTTTAAACAACTTGTTTAATAACAGCTTACTGCACGTGAAGCCACTTGCATAGATCAACCGGCCACAGGTGAAAGTTCTTAGTAACGAGCGATGCTTGTTCAGGTTTTATTCAGTCTATGTTGGGTCGAGCATATGTTGTTCATAAAACAGAACATGCACCGATGGTTTCCCCTCTTTTTTATTTTTTAATCGTGCTTTTCTTGAAACCTGGGCATTGTTATTTTGTGAGAGCATGCTGTACACCATTGTTCTTTAGTACTATCATGTTTTTCAGTGCAAAATGTGTTTTGTAGCCTGATGGCGTCGTTGCAGAAAACATTTTAGCAGGAGCCTGTGTGCAGAGGGTAATGCTGTAACATTGTAGTCTGGTTGACAAACAGCATACAAAGCAACATTTATTTTTAGGTCAATGTTTTCAAAATTTGTCTATGTTTAAAAACATTACAGCAAAGCTATTGGAATGAAAGGAGGTGCTAAATAAAAATGTGGTCTCCAAATATTTTAACCAAGTAATTTTAGATTTTTTTTCTTAAGGAGCACAACCTTGTTTAACTGCACCATTTAAACTATTGATATTGCATTGACACTGTGGATTTGTTGCAAGCGTAGTTGCTGTCATAGTTCAAGTAGCCTTCAAACAGCTACAAAGCTTTGGCAACTGTTTATAGTTGCATTACACGACAATTTTTGTTCTTACTAAGTGCACACTTGTATCATACATTTCCGCATTATTGATTTGTGATAGTGGACTTCTTACAAAGCTTCAAAATACACGCATGAGCAAGATGTGAAGCCGCTGTGTTTTAGAGTGGAATCAAGTTTTCTTGTATTGTGCAAATTTTAGCACTTGGGTGTTTTACTCTGTGTTTGTTCCTTTTATCGTACAGAGCGCACAGTGTTTCTGCTCTTATTTGCATGCATAACGTTTAAACAAGAGGTTTGATTTAGCAAACTAATCAGGACTCAACTCTATATAAAGACCATGCTGTTTTTTTTTTGTTTATGAGAAGTTTATGAGAGTGGCGGAGAACTGTGACAATTTTCTGCGTGGGGAACGGGTAACACACTGGGCAATGAAAGATGTGAATGTGGTGCAATGTTTATGGAAACGGCTGATAGAATGAGTCTTCGATGTATGCACTTTTGTGACTGTGTGCAAGCGTGGGTCAACAATCGAATCTTGTCTTGGTGTTACTTCCGAAATGTGCATTTATGAAGGCCATTCTTTACGGCTGTTGCTCTTGCCCTATTTAAATGATGGGATGACTACCGAAGATTGTATCCCAGGGATTTCTGTCTCTTGCTGGCCTTGTTCGCAACTCTCTTAAATGTTCCAATCTCAAGTGCTATCTATGCTAAGGCAGGATGCTGGGTCAACATTTCTAGATCACTTTTTAGATTGCCCTTGTGCATCCATCGGGTATACTCACTCAAATGTGCTAGTGGGGGCTAGTGGGAAAAAGTCTGACGCGTAACATGGCCTGCGAGATGGTGTGTGCCCATTCCATATCTCGGAGGCTAAGGGCAGGATGTTGCTTACTCGAAAGAGAACATTAAAAAAGAAAGAACACAGACTTCTAAAAAAGCTGTTCAAGAAGAGCACTGTCCGTGTGCTCGGGTTTCAGACTGAGCGAGTTGTTGGTGTAATGTTGAACTGGTTGGTGCCAATCTCTAAGGCCGTGCCGCTCGTGACAGACTGCATACGATGCCTGCTGCATGGAATTTCTGCATTGTTTGCTGACAGATTGTGGCATGTATGATAAAATTTGCCTTGTGGTCAAGGAAGACTGTGGATGAGTTCTTCTAACGTTACGGCAGGCTCAGAAAAACCTACTGAGTGATCTAGTAACTTTCAAACTGGATTTTGTGAACGTGTAATGCCGTGTTGACTGAATTGTGCAAAGCAGTGACTTGTACATATAATACTGTGTAGAATTGTTGTTTCGGGGAGTTCTTACACGATGTCGGTGCGTACGTGTTTTCTGCTCTGTTGTTTTCAATTTATTGCTCATTTGCTTAATTAAGCATATGCTATATTTTAATTGCTCAATGGTTATATGCCAGATTGAATGTCAAATACACTGGTCTTTCACTAATTTCATTTTTTAAGTTTTTTAGCGAGAAAACTACAGATGTGACATCTCGTCTACAAGTGGCTGATTCTGCACTATGCTGCTGCATGCTTGTATGCCGTTAGGTTATGTCAATATTTTTGTTTGTAAATAGAGAACTTCAGAAGCCATGTGACAGACATTTCTAGTTTTTTTTTTGTTTTACTGAAGCGTAGCCAATGGAGGTGAACTCTAGTTTTGAAATTACAATTGTGTTGAGAGGTGGGGGGACAGTTCTGAACCACTGATGATTTGCAGACGAGATGTGTTATACAATTTAAAACATTTTAACGATGCACGTCTGACTTGCGCGTGGGATTTTGCGAAATTCTGTCGGCCATGTGCGTTGTAGCAAAGGTGTATGACCAGGGCATGTTTTCTATTTTCATTTGTGGTTTATCCTGACTGTAAATATGTACAGAATGAAAATCTAGAAAAAAAAAGTTTGTTGTCTGTGCATTATTTGTTGGTCGTTTTATTGTGATCTGAATATTTTTGCTCCACACGGAGTCCACCAAAAAGCTCGTAGGCAGAGACGTATCAGGTGCACAGACACGTTTCAGATTTTTTTTTTTTTTTTTGCAATAAATAAACGCCCTTGTTGACTGAACTTCATAAATGGACACAGACAAGCTTCATAATGAGACAATAAATACTCTACTATACAATGACATTTCTGCAGCTAATTTCCTGCTTTTTTTTCCTGTAGCACAATTGTTCTTGTGCAGTTCTAGCTTCAGTTATTGTTCTCCAAACGGTGAAATGGTCACGTGGTAGTAATATTGTCTCTGGAATATTGTTGAAAAGTTCACATCCTACATGACACCACCTGTTGCATTTGTGAAAGGTTTTAATAGTTTTAATAGTGAAAAGCTTTAATAGCAAAACAATGTTTCAAGCTGCTTAGTCATACTCGCTCAAAGCAACTGATCACTTCCTTCGCTTTGGCGAATGCTGCAAGTCACATTACTCTGCTGCTGTCACCGACAGCTCCCCAAGTGATCGAAATTTTCCGAGCCCTCCACCACAGATTCTCTTTGTATTTGTATGAAGAGCAAAACAATTTTTTGTGTTTCATTGAGGTACAATTTCACGAACCCGAAAAGACTACTCTTATGGTGGATATTCTACGCTTGGTGAAAGAGAAAATGCAAGAAAAAGAAATGTGGATGGGGACTTCACATTGGGATTCCCTCACCATACACTGTGGCGTCATGGATTTTGAAGGTGTCTATCGGGTCCTACATAACTCTATTCGATAAAAATGCAAGTGCATTGTCATCTGTGTGTGCCATAGACCTAGCATACTAAGTTCTAAAAATTTCCATCGAGCCAATGTCATAAAAATGAAAAAAAATAATTCGGAAATTTATGATGTCATGCTCGGAGATTTCGGCGCGTGCCATTACGGAGAGTGTGGAGCACTCATTTTTTGCCTGTTGGTGTTGCGTAGCACATAGGTTTAGTACGAGCTGGCAGCTGACCAATAATTTCTCGCATACTACCTGAAAGCGTCAACTGTGCCAGAACCAGATTCTTGTGATGAAAGAAGGAAAGAAGTATAAATTTAAGGGCACGTTTTCTTTGTTAGACAATATTAATGAGAACTAATGGACATTTATGCCAAGGAAAGTATACGAGATTTATTAGAAGTACCGTATTAACCGGAATATAGATCGAGATATTTTCAATAAAACAACGAGCTAAAGTCGCCCCTCGTCTTGTATAGCGGTGTCTAGCCGACAATGCACCGCTGTCTGGCAACATGTGGCTTGCATGTGCATGAGAAGCTGGACACGGCCATATTCGCATTAAAATCCAAGGGCAGGTTGTTTTTTTTTCTCTCGTCTGTTTTTTTTTTGTGTTCGTGATTTGCCTCTGATCTGTTCTAAGTTCTCGCTTCACTTGACATTGTGTTTCTTCTTTAGTGGTCTTTTTTTCGTTCCCTGAATATGAGTAGCAATACGATAAGGCAGTACTTAGCTGCGCTTAAACTAGCGGTTGTTGAGCTCGCAGAAGCGAATAGGAATGTGGCTGCTCAGTGCCGCTTTGCTGTATCAGAAAAAGCGCGTGCTACTGGAGGGTGCAGAAAGGGAAGCTGCAGATGTGCAATCCTCGGAAAATGTCATTTAGTGGGCGAAGTGCGGTTCATCCGCAGCTGGAGAATACGCTAGGAAAGATTGTGTGGGAAGTTCGTGCGTGCTCGCTGCCAGTGACCGTGGATACCATTTGCTAGAAAGCTGTGGAACTCACTCGGGAAGCTGGGCTCACGAGAGAAGAGTTTCGTACACCAAACTCTTGGGTGCGTCGACTCATGAGACGCAAAGGATTTTCTTTCTGGTGGCGCACATCCATCTGTCAGAAGTTTCCAGACGAGTTCGAGGACAAACTTATAAACTTTCAGGGCTTCGTGAACTGGCATCAGGAGCAGAACAACTACATGATGCGGCAGATTGACAATGCCGATAAGACCCCAGTGTGGTTTGACATGCCTTCATCGACCATGGTCATGCAGCGTGGCGCCAAGGCTGTGAAGCTGTTGTCCACTGGCAACGAGCACTCGCGCTTCCCCGTCATGCTGGCATGCATGGCAGATGGTAAAAAGCTTCCGCTATTCATCATCAAGGAAGTGTTCCGGTCTGGTGTTGTCATTCGCGTCAACAAAAAGGGATACATGTATGAGGCCATGATGCTCGAATGGATACGAGTAGTCTGGAACCGTCAGCCAGGTGCACTGCTGTGTCTTTGCAGCATGCTGGTGTTAACTGCGTTTTGTGGTCACTTAACTGACGCTGGGTGCGGCGATGGCGTAGTGGTTAGAGCATCCGCCTCGCATGCAAGAGGTCCGTGGTTCTAATCCCGGTGCTGCGCTGTTCCCAACCGGATTTAAAAAAAGTCCGCGTGTTGATGGAACTGCATTAAGAGGCGTGGGGTGCGGCCTCACCGGTAACCACCGCCGGGAACGCACTCCCTCACCAGAGAAGGATTGGCCACCCTGGTGCAGTATCTGGCCACTACCTCCCACATGCATACGTCAAAAAACTCACGGCCCTCAGTCCCCAGCAGCTGCGAAGCAACTGACCACGGCGGCGGTCAGATCTGCAACGCAGCAGAGGATGCTAAGAATCTCTGGATCCGGACAGGCCGCCATTGGAACCTGAACTTGACAACGTTTAACGCTAGAACCTTTCTAGTGAGGGAAGTCTAGCTGTACTATTCGAGGAGCTAGAGGGTGTTAAATGGGATATAATAGGGCTCTGTGAGGTTAGGAGGACAGATGAGGCCTATACGGTGCTACAGGATGGGCACGTTCTTTGCTATCGGTGCTTGGCAGACAGAAGAGAACTGGGAGTGGGGTTCCTAATCCACAGAAACATAGCTGGCAACATAGAGGAATGCCATAGCATTAATGAAAGGGTGGTAGGTATCGCAATTAAACTGAGTAAAAGATACAAGATTAAGGTAGTACAGGCTTATTGCGCCTACATCCAGTTATGATGACGCTTCAGTTGAAAGCTTCTATGAAGACGTGGAATCGGCAATGAGTAAGGTAAAAAAACACAGTATACAATACTGATGGGAGACTTTAACGCAAAGGTAGGGAAGAAGCAGGCTGGAGACCAGGCAGTAGGAGATTATGGCATCGGTACCAGAAACACCAGAGGAGAGCTACTAGTAGAATTCGCAGAACGCAATAATTTACGGATTTTGAATACCTTCTACCGAAAACGAGGAAACTGCAAGTGGACATGGAGGAGCCCTAATGGCGAAAATAAGAACGAAATATACTTTATAATGAGTGCACACCCTGGAATCGTGCAGGATGTGGAAGTGGTTGTCCAGGTACGATGCAGTGACCGTAGAATGGTATGGTCTCGAATTCGCCTAGACTTGAAGGAACGACAGAAACTGATACGCAAGAAGCCAATCAATGAGCTAGCACTGAGAGGGAAAGTACAGGAATTCAGAGTGTCGCTGCAGAACAGGTACTTGGCTCTTAGTGAGGAAACCAACCTTAGCGTAGATACAATGAATGATAATCTGACGAGTATCATTACGGAGTGTGCAGTGGAAGTTGGAGGCAGGGTAGCTAGACAGGACACTGGCAAGCTTTCCCAGGAAACGAAGAACCTAATTAAGAAGCGTCAAATCATGAAAGTGTCAAGTACAACAGACAAAATAGAACTGGCAGAGCTTTCGAAGTTGATTAATAGACGTAAGGTATGCGATGCAAGAAGGTATAACATGGAGAGAATTGAACACGCTCTGAAAAACGGAGGAAGCGTCAAAGCAGTGAAGAGGAAACTTGGGATAGGCAAAAGTCGGATGTATGCACTAAGGGACAAAGAAGGCAAATCAACTACCAATATGGATAGGATAGTTAAAATAGCGGAGGAGTTTTACAGAGATCTGTACAGTAGCGGCGTGACAACCACGACCTTAATACTATAAGAACTAGCAGTAACCTAGATCACACCCCACCAGTAATGATAGAAGAAGTCAGAAAAGCTTTGGAGAGCATGCAAAGAGGCAAGGCTGCTGGTGAAGATCAGGTAACATCAGATCTGCTGAAAGATGGAGGACAGATCGTGTTAGAAAAACTAGCCACTCTGTTTACGAGGTGTCTCCTGACGGGAAGCAACAGAATACCAATCAAGAAGGGTGTAAGGCAGGGGGACACAATCTCCCCAATGCTATTTACCGCGTGCTTACAGGAGGTTTTCAGAAGCCTAGAATGGGAACAGTTAGAGATAAGAGTTAATGGAGAGTACCTTAGAAACCTGCGCTTCGCCGATGACATGGCATTGCTGAGTAACTCAGGGGACGAATTGCAACTCATGATTACAGAGTTAGACAAGGAGAGCAGAAAGGTGGGTCTTAAAATTAATCTGCAGAAAACGAAAGTAATGTACAACAACCTCAGAAAGGAGCAGCACTTCGAGATAGGTAATAGTGCACTTCAAGTTGTAAAAGACTATGTTTACTTAGGGCAGGTAATAACCGCAGAGCCGAACCACGAGATTGAAGTAACTAGAAGAATAAGAATGGGGTAGAGCACATTCGGCAAGCACTCTCAAATTATGACAGGTAGATTGCCACTATCCCTCAAGAGGAAGGTATATAACAGCTGTATCTTGCCGGTACTTAGCTACGGAGCAGAAACCTGGAGACTTTTAAAGAGGGTTCAGCTTAAATTGAGGACGACGCAGCGAGCAATGGAAAGAAAAATGGTAGGCGTAACCTTAAGGGACAAGAAGAGAGCAGAGTGGATTAGGGGACAAACGCGGGTTAAGGATATCATAGTTGAAATTAAGAATAGGAAATGGACCTGGGCCGGGCATGTAACGCGTAGACAGGATAACCGCTGGTCATTAAGGGTAACTAACTGGATTCCCAGAGAAGAGAAGCGGATTAAGGGGAGACAGAAGGTTAGGTGGGCAGATGAGATTAAGAAGTTTGAGGATATAAATTGACAGCAGCAAGCACAGGACCGGGTTAACTGGCAGAACATGGGAGAGGCCTTTGTCCTGCAGTGGACGTAGTCAGGCTGATGATGATGATGATGATGAACTGACGCTGTGAAGCGCGCACTGGGCGATGGAAAAACGGACCTCGTCGTGATAGCAGGTGCTATGACGTCCACCCTCCAACCGATCGATGTTGTGCTAAACAAGCCATTCAAGGACTGAGTGCGGCTGGAGTACCAAGAGTAGATGTTCGGCGACAACCCAAAGACACCGACGGGCCGCCTACAGAGGCCTCCCCTTGCGACTGTTTGTGGCTGGGTGCTTTCCGCTTGGCGTTCTTTGTGAGATTCCATGGTGGAAAATGCTTTTAAGAAATGTTCCGTCAGCAACTCGCTGTATGGCACGGAAGACAACGCACTGTACGAGGCGGCCAGCGACAAACTCTCGTCTTCAGAAGACAGTGGTGCTTCGTCTGACGAATAGGAAAAGTTGCGATGGTGGTTGAGTGGAGCACCGATGGTCGGGGTCCTGTGCGCCCAATTCGTAAACAAATGTCGTTCGACAATTTTAGGTTGTTTTCCTTTTTTTTTATCTTTCGGTAACCTGAAATTGGGGTGTCAATCTATACTCCCACTCGTCCTATAGTCCGGTTTAAATGGTACCCAAAGTTCAAGTAACACAGTTTGGCTCATTAATTTCCTTGCTTAATGTTGTACGTATGCGTGGCACTGAACTGTTCTGCAGGCACATTTTGCACTGTGAATTTTCTTGAACAACTCTGTAGCAATTTATCAATAATAACGTTGGTTTCACTTGACTATTTCAGGTATTGGTGCTGCGTGACACACAGGTCAGTTAAAAATCAGTCGCATCCCCGTCTCGTACAATTAGCAGTCTCGTGAACTTAGTTGCGATGTGGCTTCTGAGAGAAATCTGAAGCTATAGATGAGCATAAACATAAGCAAGAGATGTGGCGGTTCTACAATGCCATTGGTTTTCTTCAAGGAATCAAGTGTGCACTTCCGTCTTGTGTGTCATATTGAATCTACTTTCTTTTGCTGCCAATTCTGTCCCTTCGTTACCTCGCAACGTGTTTTTGTAGTCGGGCCAATTCCATTTCTTGCTTTAGATGTCAGCTAGAACATCGGCTACCTCATTTTCTATGCTACACTGCTGGCGTCTTTGCGCCTTTTAAGCATTTAGCATACTACGTTTCACCTTGCGCTCGGAATGCTGGCCTCATAGCATCACTTACCAATGTCACTTTAATGCTGAATTAATGTTCTAAACGTTGTTAGTGGTACAATCACTAGAATGATTGTGCACTTTTAATGATCGCTGTAACCTGGCGTTTGTTAGCTGTCCTACTCTATACCGGAAAAATACTTTTTTGGGTTTCAGCTCCAAAAACCACGATGTGCTTTGAGAGTGATAGCTGAGCGGCTTCGAGGGCCCAGCGAACGAGTGGAGACACAAACTGCGCATGCTCGGTACGCTGGGCAAGCCAGCGATTTTACGAAGCGAGTCTCGCTCACTTAAGGGGCCCTGAAACACTTTTTCAAGTAACAATGAAATGAATTCACTGGAAGAGCTTATTGCTTCACGAATTCAACGCCGCAAAAAATTTTAAGAATCCGTCCAGTACGAGCGGAGTTTTGTCACACGCTGCAATCGCATTCTCTCTTCTCTCGTCCCGACGAAAGCGCTGGAAGCTAGGCAGGGAGGGATGGCGGGGCCACAGAGAAACGGGCGTCACGCGGGCATCGTGACCTTGAGCACATTTTTCTTTTTAGGGGCGAAGCTCCTTATAGCGGCACCCGTTCGTCCCTCGTAGTCGTAATGTGTAACCAGTCTTACGTTTCGACCTGCAAGGTGGTGCCGCTGGGAGATTTCTCCTGTGCGTTGTTGAACAATAAAAAATTCGTAGCGTGCGCGTTAACTAAAGGCCGAATTCTCCTGTCTCTCATTCCCCATTAGCAGCCATTGGCATGTACATTGAGCACTATCTGACAAGAAAGGGTTGCTACGTTCTCGCTGGGCGTAACCTCCTTGGTTTTAGAAAGGTTTAGCGAGCGTTGAGCCGCAGTGCCATGAATACAGTGAAGTAGTATATGCCATGAACTCAAGGTGGTTAAAGGTGGGAAGTAGGTACGAAGCGCAAGCCGTAAGAAAGTAAAAGCCGAATTCTCCTGTCTATCATTCCCCATTAGCAGCCATTGGCATGTACATTGAGCACTAGCCGACAAGAAACGGTTGCTACGTTATACTCGCCGGGCGTAACCTCCTTGGGTTTAGAAAGGTTTAGCGAGCGTTGGGCAGCAGTGCCATGAATACAGTGAACTAGTGTATACCATGAAGTCGAGGTGGTAAGTACACACGAAGCGCAAGCCGTAAGAAAGTGTGCGTGTGCCACCTCTTGTTTAGTCCTTGGAATGTCCGCTGGATGGCGGTGCTTCTATATCTGGAATATGTGATGAAAGGATGCGAGATGGTGGTACTTGGAGTGTTGAATAGATGGACGAACGGACACACAGACAGATGCATCGACGGACTCACGGATGGCTGCACCGACAGATGGACGCATGGACGGACGCACGAACAGACGCACGCACGGACGGGCGAATGGACGCACGGACAGTCACACAGACAGACGCATGGACGGACGGATGCTTCGCCTCATTCTCCGTGTTTCACTCCGTGGATATGCTGCCATTTTTTTTTCTTCGAATGCGTGGCTTTTTTAGTGTGATCGCGCGCGCACGCGCGGTCAAGTGACGGCTTCCCGTGGTGATCTCTGTAACGAATGATCGCGCCATGTTCAAATCAGTCAATGGCCGATAGATGTGCTAGCTACGTGTGATTTTTGGGTAAATTGCGTGATTTGTCGAGAGAAAAGAAAGCAATTTTAGCTGACTTTGAGAATTTATTGTGAATTGCAGGCCACGTGCTGCGCTATAATATTTGGCTAGTGTGTTGTCGGGAGCCTCTACTACCTATCGGCAGCGCTTTCTGACCATGCTCAAAAAGTGTTGCAGGGCCCCTTTTAGCCCCCCAGCGAAGCATGCGCAGCGGACCAGCGTGCGATCGTTGTCCAGGCAAACCCTCTGTTCGATCGAAAGTAGCTTCAACCGTGCTCAACAGGGGACGCAACAATGCTAGAGTGTACTAAAAGTAACAATGCTCTCCGCTTTAAAACACCTATATTTTGGAAAGTAGCGACACCCAGGTCTCTAGGTTCGAGGCCAGTATTCTACCACTGAGCCACACCGTTTTTTTTAATTAATTAACTGATCCACACCAGTACTTGGGACTTGTTGGCAAACTTGCCTTAGGCAGGCTTGATGTCGAGAAAACAATCGCGTTAATACGACTTGTAAAGCGTTTTAAAACAGCGAAAGAACAACCAGCCGTCGCACAATGTGAAAAGCGTAACGAGTGGGTCGTCCAACGGTCCACCCCATTACGAAAGCTTGTTCTTGTTCCCTATTAACTGTGGCACGTACCCACTTCAGCCATAATTCCTCATCGTACGTCGTCATCCACTGCATCAACAATTGGCACAAAATTTCTTGCAAGTGTTTAGTGGATACCACGCTTTTCAGGAGAATGATTAAAAATAGAATAGCGAATGCCGGCCTACTAAACACACGCAAAAAAACTTTTATTATAATGCCTTAGTGGGTATCAAGCAAGATTGTTTTGAAAGGCCGCTCTTCTAGCTTTCGCTGTGTCTGTGCTGCGCCTTCCGCACAGGCCTGGCGTTTTTCAATTTTTTCGTAGTTTTAGACACACTAGTAGAAGGCGCACTATACGCCCAATTCAGTACGCCTGTCCTCGAGTGCATCTCTTCAACTCACTTAGATCCTGGAGGCACTGGTGCGGCCGCCAGCAACCGCTCAGCACAATTTAGGCCAGAGGACAGCTTCACGCGCTGTGAAGCCGTGCTATCAGTTTTTCAGTTTCTTTAAGAGCTTTAAGCTTCTTTCAAGTTTCGCTTCTAGAGTGGCTAGGTGACGGTTAGGCCGCGTGTTCCGGCCACCGCTCCAACTGTCCTGAATAGCTTGTCCACTTCATTACTGTGGTATAGTACTGCCAAATTTGGTATAAAGAGCTTAAATTTATTTACACACTCTTCGGGCCGGCCAAGAAGTCGGTTTTCTCGGTCAGCCTCCAGAAACTGCATTGAGGGGAATCTGAAGCGCAAGCATGACCGCGCAGAAAGCGTGGTGCGGACTTTGCCACAGTTAAGCACTCCTTCGGGATTCGTTTCCGTTGTTTTGAAATTAAGTTGCTCTATTATAGGACACGTGGTTCTACTGCAAGAAGATTCTCTAAATCTGCATGAAGGCTACACACGCCGCCCGTCTCTTGTTGTAGCGACTGCTTCGCCGTATATTTGCTACACAACTGAAATCATCACAAACTAATCTGATGCACAAGCATTCAGAGACGCTGCTAGTGCATGCATACCCTTTCCCAGTGCTCCCATGGTGAAGCGGATGATGTCACTGGCATTGAAGAACGTCAATATAACCGGATGTTATGGGTGGTATTGTAATCCAGAGGGCTATACGTAATTTGTATCACTAGGTACGCCGCACATGTGTAAAGTTGCGACATTTCTGACGAAATTTGCAGGAAATTGGCGACTCTCCCTCGTCGTTTGACGCAATTCACTGGAAAGTCAGTGGCAACCCTGGCGGTGACTGTCCCGCGGCGTCGGGGACGAGTGATGACGTCACCATACGACGTCATCACGAGGTCACAGATTAGGAAAGTGCATGACGTCATAGTCACATCACAAATTATGCCGTGGTGCCGTTCTAGAACTCTCCTTTGGGCGTCGAACAACTTCGAAGAGAGCGAGACCTCAAAAAAAGAAAATAAAGACGGTGCTTGGCAGTGTTGGCTCCTGTTCTCTGCTCCCTTACACAAAGACAAGTACAAAACAAAAAAGACTTTCGCCTTCGAGTCGTCTTGTGAGTTTTTTTTTTTAGACTGTTCTGATAAGTCGGGCTTATTCTGGAGTAACACGTATGAACGCCAGCGATAACGCTTAAATGCTCGATCACTCATGCATAAAATACGATGTTTTACGCAGGCGATCAGATAAGCAACGAACGATATCCGTGCCACCACCTTCGCTGCATACTTCGTACTTCGAGTGCCACTTCTCTATTTCTTCTTTTATGGGCTTAAATTTTACTGGCTCGAGTTTCGCTTTCCCTATCGGCACAACCACCTGTCATTTGGGGCTACATCGCTGAGGTCGCAAACGATTTAAAAAAGGAAATAAACATATAAAAACTAGTCAGAGGTATAAGAAGAAATATCGCGAACATTTATTATTTTTTTAATGAAAAATGAAGCCTGTGCCGCAATTCATGCCAATCGTATTTTTCCGACAGCTGTTAAAACGGAATCCTTATCAAGGTAAAAATGGCGCTACGTGCACGGCATGCGCAGAGCACGGGGAAAAAAAATAAAAATGCTCACTGTGCATGTGGGTTCTATTGATGACAACGCCATGCGCCAACATGCCTATACATTTCTCTATTGAAAAAAAAAAAACGTAAGCATCGTGCTTGAAATTCAACTCCGGTTAGAAGTGCCAACGTGGCTGTAACGACCGCTAATAGAAAACCAAGAGTTCATTTCGTAACGAGTGCTCGTGCTCCACAGACCACCTCAGCATCTTCTGCTTGGTAAGGCTTGAATGGCAGTGAAGACGGAAGAAAAAAAAAATCAGCCAGATCCGCTTGGCATGCACCGATGAAGCAGCGAAGTAGTTGGAGTAGTGAGTAGTTGGAGTGGTGGGTGGAGTATAGTGATGACTTGTGGGTGGGTTTTTTAGTGAGTACTGGTAGTGGTGGTAGTGAGTAGTGGAATTGTGTATGTAGTAAGTAGTGGGAGTGGTGGCAAGAGTAGTAGGCGTAGTGGCGAGTAGTTAGAGTGGTGGGTGTAAGTTGTAGGAGCAGTCAGCAGTGGAAGGGGCACAAACCCGCAGTGGGATTTTACCTACTTTATGTGGGCATATCCCACCACGATCTACAACGGTCCCCGGACATAAAAGCCTCGACCAAAAACAGCTTCACTGGTAAAAAAAAATGAAAAGGAACTGACTGTTGAATGCGGTATAAAATGTGATCGCATGCACTTGTTTGCAATCCGTATCTTTTCAGCGTAGATTTGCATGTGCAATCTTTGTTGGTAAAATCAGTTATACTTCTGCCACCAACTATACATACCTGCCACGGATGTAAAAGTGTCATGTATGTATACTTACTGGTAAAAGCATAACTGATTTTCTTATATCATATGGTCGTTCCGATTTCACTAGGGAACCTTGAGCTGAGAGATTAACTCGATCAATACAAATGAAGTATTCGAATGACGCACATCGGTGGTAAAATCTTGTTGTAAGCTCTGTACCGTTACTTATGTTCACTCATTTATGTTCATTGAACTTTATTCGGTAGGGATTTTGCGCAGACGACTATACCGGCGAGATCCGAGCAATCCGACCATTTAGCGGATCATTGACACCTTCTTTGTACGGCAAATGAGCTTGCGTTGCTTTAGTCTCCAATGTTGTTTTATCCAAGATGTCTATTTTGCCGGCTTTACGGTGAGTGTTGAAAAACGCCCCTGGTTTCTATACATGGCCTTCGGGGCTGATGATTTGTGAAGCCATGGGCTCCCCAGATATATTCTTTCGCAAAAGGCCATGGCCAGGACTAGGTATATATTCTCGCGCAGGCGATGACATCATACTAATAGCTGCATCGACTTATATATTGCCCCGCCGCGGTGGTCTAGTGGCTAAGGTACTCGGCTGCTGACCCGCAGGTCGCGGGATCGAATCCCGGCTGCGGCGGCTGCATTTCCGATGGAGACGAAAATGTTGTAGGCCCGTGTGCTCAGATTTGGGTGCACGTTAAAGAACCCCAGGTGGTCGAAATTTGCCGGAGCCCTCCACTACGGCGTCTCTCATAATCATATGGTGGCTTTGGGACGTTAAACCCCACATATCAATCAATCAAATCATCAACTTATATATTGGAAGGCTGTAAGTAATACTTCCTGCAGCACACGAATAAACTGTCTTGGCTGCTGCTGCTCACTGACGCGAGTACGAGCAAAATTGGTGACCAGTAAAACAGCGAGGGATTGTGGGATGCACCGTCTGCTACCGGCTTCCGGTTCGAAAAGAGTGGAAGACAAGGGCCCGCTTCGTCGCAAGCCTCAGTATTCGGAATTCGCGCGCGCGGTTGTCCGTTTATCTTCGTCTTGATAAACCATAGTCGGTTGTTCAGCCGTTGGCTGCTCCAACTCGAGCGCGAATGGCAAACGCAGGTACAATTCCCATGCAACAAAGAAAGAAAAATGAGGTGGGCTGCGGCTGTGAACAGAGCCACAGCGACAGGTAACCTTTGAGTAGGGAACGCTGAAGCCAGAGAGTGCGGAAACCATTTTATCACAGGTACGTGTGTATTCCGCACTAAAAAAAAGCTTACGCATGAACTTGCTGCGAATATTACATTGAGCAATAAATTGTCGTGCAGGCAGGCGCGCCTAGCAAGGATATTATAGAAACGCGCGGGCGAAATTTACCTGCCATATGAGATGAGCGCTGGCCATTCCACCCATTTATATGACAAACAAACGCGATATCTTCACTAATAAGTAAGTTTACACGAAGCGCTGGACGAGTCCATTTGCGCTTATAATGGTCAAACTGTGCGCCAGGACGGCACCCAAAGGAAGTGCGTTACACAAGCGCAGGGTTTCGATTATTCGCCGCCGTCTATGTCGGAATATATTGGCTATGTGCCACCGTGCCGCGCAGCTTGATCAAGATCAGCGTTCAAATAAGCATCTGGATTCGACTACGAAATGCATCTTATAGAGCGCTGAAGGCTAGAAAAAAAATCTCAACGCGCTCAATAAGTGCGGTGCTTTATGCCGATCGACCGATGATGTCTGCCGAAGCAGTGTTACCAAAATGAACTTTTAGCACGCTGCTACAGTCATCCGCATCCCCTGAGATCTTTAAAATGGCGATTTTTATCTGCAGTAACGTATCATACAATTAAAACTGTTTTCTGTATCGATTGATCTGCTAGCAAAACTGACAGTACCCCCGAGCAGCACAAAATCATTGCAGATCATTTCAGTGTGATAAAGTTTCCTTACCGTTCATGGTTTTCGTAGCTAGTCATCGTCACAGTCACGGTTAGCAAAAACAAAAAAAAAACAGCTTCTAAAACACTGACATATGCATGGAGAGGTGTTTTTTTCTCAACGGAGTGGTACAAAAATACTTGCGTGCCACTGCTAACCCGCGTGGTGCGTTGAACCGGAAGCCATCGTATCTCACAGTTCCCCGTGATTGCCCATATTACTGGTCACCTATTGTATTCACGGACTTGAGACGTCATCACTGACGTCATTCGAACGCCATCGCTTCTATTCGCAATATGCCGCGTTGCCGTAGCTCACGTGCGCACTGAGATACCACACAAGGTTAGGACACAAGGTTAGGTTAGGAGATTGTTACGTCACTGCTCGCGCCCTGCACAAGGCATTGTGGTAGAGGGCAAGATGACGATTCATCCGGAAGGTGCAGGGAAACCTCCTCCTGCGGAGAAAGAAAACAATACATTCATTTCCAATAAGTGGAGACGTTAGTGTTTGGACTAGCAGCAATGGTCTTCCGGACGTCGTAGTACGGAAGACAACTGGCGCTTGCCACCGTCCACCAAACACCGTCCACGCTCGGTGGACCAGGGCTTGTTCAACATTTGGCCACAGTGGGACAGGGTCGATCACCTTCCACTGGACTGTATCAGGATTATGTTCGGTCGATATATTTGGATTGCCTTGGTGCTCCTAGACCGTACGCAATAACATTGCGCGAAGGATTTATCTTAAACGATCACATAAAAATTCACAAGGGATAACGATTGTATTCATCGCCTCACGATTGGCATCACCTTATCCAACTTAGGATCAGGTATGGGAGTATAGTGCGTCTACTCGGCATAATGTGTTGCAGGATATCGGTATATGGGAAAGGAGGCGCTGGGGATCTTCCTGGTCAGTGAGAAGTTGCTCTGTGGAGATGTTACGAGTACCAGGGCACGCAAGAGCTATTCCCAAGGAGGATCGGTTGGTGCTTCCAGCTCTTTGGCAGAACGCATGCCCGTTTTTAGAGGTCTCGCCATCTTCCTCACGCGTGCACGATCGCGACGATACCGGCGACTCGTACGTGCATCGTTGGTGGCGGTGGACTAGAGCCTTCGCGATGATCAAGGGCAACCCGTGAACGTGATCCCTCGCACCGGCTCGCATACCATATCTCGCCGTTAGGTTATCTACACGCTCCCCTAAGACCGTGGCGATCGAACGGGCTTGCATGTACGATCTTTCTGGTGGAAACCCGATTGTTGCAGTATCTATAGCAGATCTTAGCATCGCCATATAAATGTGTGTAATAGGAAATGACAATTTTACCGAGCAGAATAAACGTATTTGTCTTAGCGATCAAGCAAGTAGAGGTGAAAGCTATCAAGGGAAGAAAGCGCTCCTTGCTGGGGTTGTTTGGTGCGTGATCTTGGAGCAAGGTGAGATAGATATCTCAGATCGCCTTCTTGGGACTATTCGAACTTGGACGTCGGCCTTGCTGAAATGTGCGCTTATCTTCTTACGCACGCGTTTTGTTGCGTTATTGAGACGTCCCGACTCTGAATGGCCAACAAGCCAGTTTCACCTCCCTCGTCGGCCTTACCGTCTCACCGCCCCTTTTTTATTTTGTTTGTTAGAGTTCGGCTGTAGGTTTGGCCTTAAAGCAAGGCCTGGATGTTCACACACTGCTTCGAGATTCTCCTGAACGTTTCGAAAAATTTTCGTGGGCTGCGATTCCGAAAATTAAATTACACGCTCTAACCAATTCAGCTCACTAACTAGTTCTGCTATCTGCCTTTCTCTCAATTTATTCTCTCTCTCTCTCTCTCTCTCTCTCTCTCTTTGTGCAAGATTACCGAGTGATAAACTACAGTCCTCAAAGTATTTCTTTCTTTAAAAGCTGATCAAGCATGGCAGATCTTTCTAAAAAAATAAGAAAAAGGTGTTTCAGACAATAAGTCAAAATTTTGTGCGCTGTGCAGTTACTAAAATTTACTCCCCCCCCCCCCATGAGATGAAACAAAGTTCATCCCATGGGGATGAACTTTGAAACAAAGTGACTGTTTGATGACAGTATTTCTGTTCTTTACTTGAGCATGGACATATAGGTGGCATCAGAGTCAAAAGCCCGTTCGTATAGATTACAGACAGGTTGGCGGGGCATAGGCGCGTGCACCACAGGAGCAAGGGTGCCCCCTCCTTTATCAACTGAAAGAGGGGGCGTATGGCGCCCCATAACAGGGAGGAAAGCGAAGACACTGCGCCGAACCTTCACCCCCCCTCCCTCCCCATTTTTCCACTCCCCTTGAAGGGAAACCTTGTCTGCCTCAGTAGTACAGTGATTAGTTATACACTATAAGAAAAAAAAAGGAGTATTCGGGGAGTAGTTCTGATCCACAACAATAATCGTCATCGGACTTGCCCGGTTTTCCTTTCTTGAAAACCCGGCGCTGGCCACTTTCCTGTCGGGAATGCTATGTCACACTGATAACGCGCGCGCCGTGCTCGCTGGATTCCGTGCCGAACAGTTGTGGCCTCGCGATCAATTTCCATTGTTTCAATTGCATTTCAATTGTTAAGCTACGCACATTGTTAGCTCCACTTGAATTCTGAATTATGATGGATACTATTGCACCTCTTTATTCTATAAATCTATTCACAACTTTATTCTGATGGACATATCAACATGAAATGGTGTTTTTAGGTTTTCGTACTTCTATAGCGATATTGCTTGAAATTCCACGACTTCTCTACAGTGATGCTGATGAATTGTGCTGTACTGGATGTTTTTCGCTTTCCTAATCACTGTCCTTGTTTTTGTTTTTTGTTTTTTGTTTTTTATTTTTGTTTTTTGTTCACGAAACTGTTTACACGATTATATGTCTCACTGCCCCCTTTTTTTGTTTACGAGCCGGGATGTAGGCCTAGTCAGGAAACAGTTTCGTCTGTTCCCTTTCGCCTCATCTCGGTGGCATGTAACTGTTGTGTACACATGCCAGAATAAAGTATTATTATTATTATTATTATTATTATTATTATTATTATTATTATTATTATTATTATTATTATTATTATTATTATTATTATTATTATCTCCGACGTCGGCGTAGCTCTGGCCGACTGGGTGGCCCTACGTCTTCTCCTGACGCCAATCTCCGACGACAGCGTATACCTCTGACCTACTGGACTTGCCCTACGCCATCTCCAGACGCCGACAAGAGCTGTCGCAAGTGGTGCCCCGTCCTCGGACTCCTGTGACCATGTTTCCGTCTCTCCCTCTCCTATCGCTCATATGTCCTCGCTCACTGTCCCAGCTCATCTATCTCTCTATATATGCCTTTATTCCTATC
The DNA here is from genome assembly GCA_013436015.1 of Rhipicephalus annulatus. NCBI lineage: Eukaryota > Metazoa > Arthropoda > Arachnida > Ixodida > Ixodidae > Rhipicephalus > Rhipicephalus annulatus. The sequence continues at coordinate 146,272 of WOVY01006047.1, read as the reverse complement.
CTTTTAATCCCTCCTCACCCCATTCCTTGTGAGCTACTGTTGAGGTGTCGCACGATGATGCGGACAGTAACGGGGCTCACTTTTCTCTTCTTTTCCCTCTTATAACCAATTCTCTTCATGACCGTGAACTACCAGAACCTTGGCGATAACGTGAGGAAAGTACTCGAAGTAGATGACGATTATTTTTTTAGCAAAAACACGCCCCAAATACTCGAGTTTTTTAGAGTGTACCTGAAGGTCGCATTATCAAATCCTGGTTGCGGTGGTCGCATTACGGTAGAGGCGAGATACTGGCGGCCCGTGTACTTAACCCACGGTAAAGAAAATGAGATGGTTAACATTTTCAGAGCCTTTACTTACGGCGTGCCTCGTAACCATATTGTGTCTTTAGCACGTAAACCCCCAAACATTATAACAATTACAATATTGCTGGGCTTCCGACGGAGTTGCCGACCGAATTAAGCCCGTCTTGCGAACCAAAGAACTGCTTCGATAACACTTGCCGTCAGGCTATAGTTTGTATATCATAGGCATAAAAACATAAACGTAACAAGAAAGAGAAAGGACACACAAGGCAGAGGGCCGACTTCAACAGTCCTAAGTGACTGTAAGGTAAGCTGAATCGGCCAACGGTGGCCTAGCACTGATGGGGCCCAACTGTTGTCCCGAACTTCGTGGCGTCGAATACCAGCCGCGGCGGCTGCATTTTTTTATGAAATCGAAAATTCTCAAGGCCCGTGAAGATAGATTTAAGAACACACTAAAGAACCCCATCTTGTTTAAATTTCCGGAGCCCGGCGTGTCTCATAGTCATATGAAAGTTTTGGGACGCTAAACACACATCATAATGTTTAATTATTCAGCTAAGTAACCAGAAAATAGGGGACTATTCGAGGGCTTGTTTCTCTGTTATATACAACGAGCAAGCCACAACGAGTGCATTGTCCTGTGTCTTTTACCGTTTCTTGTTACGTTTGCGTCGTGTAAACAGGTGAATGCCATATTCCCGTTTCAAAGGGCACTCGCGACAATTCTTACGGGAAACTTTCGAAGCGCGACTACGAGGAAAACGTCTGCTCATGCATGGTTGTTCCCTGCGGTTAGCTGCAGCGGGCCGAGAACACGACGTTAACGGTTCTTCCGACGTCCTTGGCGAGCAGCCAAGCGAGGCGCACGTCGCGATTGCCCAACGCGCCGTACATTTTGCGCGGGACAATGGGCGCGTTGCCTCTGTCTGAGCATTACCGGCCTCCCGAAGGAAAGAACCGAAGCAGTCGTCGCAACTCATTAGCCTCTTCTCGTCACGGTCCGCGTTCGACGCGCGCTCGAGTGTGTAACGAAAGCAGCTATAGGCTGGAAGGTTAAAGAGACGTACAAAAGAAGCTGAAAGCTAGTTTAGACGGATACTGTCATTCTTAGAAGACTCCCTTGTCGTCACTCTCACAATAATCAGTTGATTTTCGTGAGATAATCAAACGTAGTATCAACTAGAGAAATACATGGGGTTGTAGGCTAGTCGAACTGTCCATAGACGGCTTTTTTTTTTGTTCTACAATCCCCCCATCTGTATCTCACAAAGATGGCAAATTAACTTATTATTACAGTGTGAGCACTCACAATGTCGTCTGTTTTTAGAGGCGAAGCTCCTTATGGCGTGGCTTGTGCGTCCCTCGTAGTACGTAACCACCAGTGGCACACACCCGAAATAGCAGTCCTTACAATGTCTGCTGGATGGGGGCACTTGTATATGATGAATACATGATGAAAAGATGTGAGATGGCTGTGCTTGGAGTTTTCTCTAGGCATATGGGCGGACGAACGGACTGACACATGCACGGACGGACAGACAGACGAATGAACAAACGGACGGATGCACCAAGGATCACACAGATAGGCGGACGCAAGAACGAATGGACAGACAGACTGACGAACGCTGCGCCCCACCAATCATCATTCACTCCGTGGATATGCTGTGATTTTTTCCACATCTTGACTGCATAGTATCTCTCCTTCACGCTCAAACTGAGCTGCGCTAAAGCAATATCATTTTATTATGCACCAACTTGCCCATTTAGCAGTACTTGTCGAAAGCTATTTTGTTTATCAATACGACATGCGTACTTTGTTTATCAATACGGCGTATATAGTATACGGCATACGCGTATATTAGCGTACTCGTATGTCTTATACTGGTTGCGACTCTGGGCACTATAGCAAGCTGTCCCATGAGACGAAGAACGTCATTAAGAAACGTCAAAGCATGAAAAAAAATAAAATAGAACTGACCAAGATAAAATAGAAGTGGCAGAGCTTTCGAAGTTGATTAATACGCGTAAGCTATCTGATGTAAGAAGGTATAACATAGAGAGCATTGAACATGCTCTAAAGGATGAATGAAGCGTCAAGGTGGCGAAGAGGAAATTTGAGATAAGCAAAAACCGGATGTATTCACTAACGGACAAAGAAGGCAAAGTGACTACAAACATAGAGAGGGTAGTTAAAGTATAGCGGAGGAGTTTTACATAGATCTGTACAGTAGAATGGACAACCACGACCATAATTTAAGAGCTATAGCAGTAACCCGGATGACATCCCACCAGTAATGATAGAAGTCAGGAAAGCCTTAGAGGGAATGCAAAAAGGCAAAACTGCTGGTGAGGTTCAGGTAACCTCAGATCTGCTGAAAGACGAAAGACAAATTGTGTTAGAAAAACTAGCCACCCTGTTTACGAAGTGTCTTCTGACGGGGAAGGTACTTGAACCTTAGAAGAATGTTAACGTCATCTTAATCCATACGAAAGGGGACGACAAGGAAGAAGTACAGGCTTATCAGCTTGCTCTACGTCGTATACAAGCTATTTACAAAGGTAATTGCTAACAAAATTAAGACAACGTCAGAATTCAATCAGCCAAAGGAACAATAAGGATTTTGACCAGGCTACTCAAGAATAGAACACATTCATGCTATCAATCAGGTCATAGAGAAATGCTCAGAATACACCCAACCACTATAGTGGTTGGGTGTAATCTGAGCATTTCTCTATGGCCTGATTGATAGCATGAGTTGTTGAGTGTATTCTGAGCATTTCTCTATGACCTGATTGATAGCATGAATGTGATCTGTTGTTGAGTAGCCTGGTCGAAATCACATAGTCTTCATAGATTACGAGAATGCATTTGATTTAATTGAAATACCAGCAGTCATGCAGACACTGCGGAATCAGGACGTCGATGAATCATATATAAACATCCTGGAAGAAATCTACAGGGGATCAACAGCAACCATAGTGCTTAATAAAGAAAGCGACAAAATACCAATCAAAAAGAGCGTAAGACAGGGTTAATGGAGAGTATACCTTAGTAACCTGTGCTTCGCCGATGACATTGAGTTCCTGAGCAACTTAGGGGACGAATTGAAAAAAAAGTTAGACAAGGAGGGCATAAAAGTAGGTCCTAAAAGTAATCCGAAGAAAACGAAAGCAATGTATAACAACCTCGGAAGAGAACAGCGTTTCAAAATAGGTAGCAGTGCACTTGAAGTTGTAAAAGAGGGCGTCTTATACTTAGGACAGGTAACAACCGCGGAACCGAACCACGAGATTGAGGTAACTAGAAGAATAAGAATGGGGTGGAGCACATTTGGCAAGCAATCTCAAATCATGACAGGTAGATTGCCACTACCCTCAAAGAGGAAGGTATATAGCTGCTGCATCTTGCCGGTACTTACCTACGGAACAGAAACTTGGAGGCCTACAAAGAGGGTTCAGTTTAAATTGAAGACGACGCAGCGAGAAATGGGAAGGAAAATGTTAGGTGTAACCTTAAGAGACAAGAAAAGAGCAGACTGGGTCAGGGAACAAACCGGGGTTAAGGATATCATAGTTGAAATCAAGAAAAAGAAATGGCCCAGGCACGCAGCGCGTAGGCAGGATAACCACTGGTCATTAAAGGTAACTGACTGAATTCCCAGAGAAGGCAGATGGGTGAGGGGGAGACAGAAATATAGGTGAGCAGATGAGGCTAGGAAGTTTGCGGGTATAAAGATGCAGTAACAAGAACAGGACCGAGTTTACTGGTGGAACATGGGAGAGGTCTTTGTAGTCCAGTGGACATATTCATGCTGATGTCGATGATGATGTCTGTTACTAATACACCATGGGATTTTTAAACGCCATGACCACCGCAGGACGAATATAATGATCTTCTATGCTAGCTGATTCCACTATCACGCCTTCAAGTTTTGTATTCTATTAACACCACACAACCCCTTGGCCCATAGACGTGCGCACAGAAAAGTGGGTGGGCGAAGCGCGCCCTCTCACATCTTGTCTTTGCACTGTTTTTCCTTCATAAGAGCCTCAATGGGAGGGGGTCACAAAGTGGCATGGGGTTGGGAGGTGAAACTTCGTCCACTTTGCTCCCATTGAAACTTGACTACTGTGAACGGAAAGTGAACCCACACCGTTGAGCTCAGTAGTTCAATGCTTCTTTTTTGTTCTTAATTGGTTTGTTTAGGACAATGTTGTAATTGTCCTAGGGGCTAAGACCAAAGGCAAGCGGGACTGTGCCGTGCCACCCGTACTACAGCAGTAGCATAAAGGCGGCATTCACAGAACATAAAAGCACATATTAGAAAAACAATAGGTACGTGTGAGATGTAAAATTCACGAACACTATATACAGCAAACGAAAACAAACGAACACCTCAACATTACACAGCTTCATGAGCCCATCCAAGGCACTTCAAAAGTGTAAGCACGAACATCTACAGAAAGGTACACGTAGTTAAAGAAAAAAAAAATCAATGAAAGTCAACCAAAAAGCACCCCATTAAGCTCGCAAACATTTGCCGATAACAAAAAAAAAAAACATATGCGTAGTGTTTTGATCGTTATAATTATTTTATCGTTCAGCCACTAAACCAAACCTGGTTTATAAAATATCTCGCCATCTTCAATATCACACCACGCACTGAAATGAGATTGATAGTTGAATAAACAGAGTGGCGTGTGTAACCAGCCGGCTTTGCCTTCGCGCAGGCAACGCGTTTTTCCATCCTCCTCCTCCTCTTTTCCCTTTCCTCCCATTATCAACCGACTCAGCAGTGCGCGCGTGTGCATTACACGAACACTTGTTTGGCAGCTGCTTTTCGCCGTTAGCGCGAATTCACCAGCAAAGCTAAACGAGACAAAAAAAAAATAAAGTCGTTATTCGCTCTACGCTCTCCCTTTGTTGGGATTTCCTTCTCTCGCCGCCTTCTCTCCTCCTCTCAGAATCCGCCGCTGGCGGCGCCAAGCTGGCAACGTGACTCCTCCGACACCCCTACCGCTACGTTCTCTCATATCTGACTCTCTCCCACTGTCTGATTCGTTTGCGCTTCTCTCTGGCGCTAATGACACGCTTCCTTCTTTATTTTACCGTCTACCCGTAGCGACGGTTGCGAAGGCGCGTCGCTTATTTCGCGTTGCCGCAACGACTTGTGCCCGCGGACGACTCCCGACCGCTGCCGTCGCCGACTAGTTCGGCTGCATGGGTGCACTGCCTTGCTTGGCGGAGAGGCGCGCGTGGATTTCTAAATGCGTCTCCCTCCTCTCCACCACGCCGCCAACGATGTCTTGAAGCGCTGCGCCGTGCTCCCTACCGGGCTGCAGGAATCGGGCGCCTTCTTCTTCTTCTAACCACTAGCACCACCGCTCGCTCGGAGGTTGCGTCGTGAAGAGAGGAGGCAAGTGCGGCGGCTGGCGTGGATCTCTGCTGCGACTACCGGCACCTTTCCTGTTCGCTTCGCCGATGGATAGGCACACGCGCGTTGACACGGATAATGCCGTCTGTCATCGGCCCGACGCAGCGTAGAAGAAAGAAGGTTTGCCGAGATTCAGCTTGAGGTAAGCACGCGCAAGCAGTCTTGACCTGGCATGCCATCGAGAAGGTTAACTCCTTCTTCGGCTGCTCGTGTACTCGGTTGTGCGCCAGGGTAAATGAGCGTTCTAGCAAGTTACGGCAACATCGTAAGCGGTACGCTGTTTTACTGCACCGCTGCACATTCGCCGCTCGTTATGCTTTTGCCGCTCCCAACTCCGCTGAATGTACGCCAATAGTTTAGATTGCATACTATTGTGTTATCACGCTCCATCGTTGCCTCTCAGCCTTAACTAACGAGGCTAACGAGCAACTGTCGTTGAACGGGCGCACTGCCACTACAAATGACAGTGGCTAGAGCACAACGAGCGAAAAAAGAGGATTGGCTCGCCGCGGTGGTCTAGTGGCTAAGGTGCTCGGCTGCTGACCCGCAGGTCGTGGGATCGAATCCCGTCTGCGGCGGCTGCATTTTCGATTAAGGTGAAAATGCTATAGGCTCGAACCCCGGGTGGTCGAAATTTCCGGAGCCTTCCACTACGGCGTCTTTCATAAACATATGGTGGTTTTGGGACGTTAAACACCATATGTCATTAAAATATCAACCTAAAGAATAACAGCGCCATAACAGGCAATTAAAAATGAATTCAAATAAAGTAATAAGCGTGGTATACACCTGTTAATGCGATGGCGTTTTGTTAGCTCCAAGGGTATGACGTGGTTATTTATTTACACTTTACCAAGAATCACGATTGTCGTTGCACATTGCTATTTTCTCTCTGACCCTAAGAAATTTTCCAGCCTTGTCTATTGTTCCCGTGACATTTCTTTTGTATTTAATTTGCAAAACACGGCATTCACGCTTTCGCCAGCCTGTGACTGTCGCGGAAAACATGAACATGTATTGACACGCTGATGTGTTTTCCCTCGTGCATTTCGTGTACGTTCGGAGAATGACGTGTATGTGACGATTTAATTTCATCTTTGTTTTTGCTCAAATACGTGCGTCGTGTATAAGACGGGTGTGGCACGGTCAATTTCCGATCGCGATCGAACCAAATCGGGATGGAACGTTTCCCAGCTAAACTGCGTAGTGGTTTAGTTCTGTTGGGTTGCGTGCGCGGAAAAAAACGCGCGCTAAAAAACAATTTTCTGTAAACCAATTAACTCGACAAACCCTGAGTTCTCGCATTTAAAAAATGGACGTGGCGTGAAATTAAACGTAAAGGTGTATAATTTTTCTAACTTGACAGAATGACATAAACAACCTTGAATACCTCAAAGGCGAGGCCACCTGCATGAAAAACGAACCTCACGTCATTTTCATGCTTTCGAAGCCGCGGGGCTTTCATACTTACTGCTGAATTTCATTTTGAGACCGTAGTTGACAATATAGGTCACGCTCAAACGAAAAAACAAAAAAAAAACCTCATAGGCAATTGTTAATATATGTATGAACTCACTATAGCTGTACTCTGTATAGCAGACACAAACTTTTTTTTAGATTCACTGGCTTGTATCATCTCAGTAGTTTAAGGGCTCTGATTTTTCGGGGCCAAAAGGATAATTTTCTTGGTCTAATGGCTAAGGTAGAGGCCCGTGTACTCAGATTTGGGTGCACGTTAAAGAACCCCAGGTAATCAAAATTTCCGGAGCCCTCCACTACGGCGTCTCTCATAATCAAATGGTGGTTTCGGGACGTTAAACCCCACAAATCAATCAATAATGGCTAAGGTACTCGGTTGTTGACCCGCAGGTCGCGGGTTCAAATCCCGGCTGCGGCGGCTGCATTTCCAATGGAGGCGGAAATATTGTAGGCCCGTGTGCTCAGATTTGGGTGCGCGTTAAAGAAAGCCAGGTGTTCGAAATTTCTGGAGCCCTCCAGTACGGCGTCTCTCATAATCGTATGGTGGTTTTGGGACGTTAAACCCCGCATATCAATCAATTATCCTGACTGTGCGTCGTCCCGTGCATATCGCCTTCTCTTGTGATCGTCTATCCGCACATTTTCAAGCAGCGGATTTGAACCAACTCGTCCAACCTTCAATCCTCGTAAAAAAAACCAGCGTCACTAGCTGCTCGTGCAACTGCAGATCCTGGCAGATTGCATGTATTTTGGGAGGCAATTTCATGTGAAGCAGTCGGTGCGTAGCTGCTTATGCCGCACTTGGAGCCGAGTATTAGTAGGTAAATGGACGTCCTCGCGTCATTTGAGCTGTTGTGTGCATATCGCGGGCTTATCAGGCATGTTCACTGCACCCGTAGAGAAAGAAAAACGTTTAGAGAGGATACTCCGCGAAATCTGACCTCAGGATGTACGTCACGAGTATGTAACAAACTAGTGCTCTCTCCGAACGCCAGAGGTCGCGAGTGCAAAAAACTAGGAAGTCATCATCAATTTAAAGGAGTGTTTTCTTTTTATAAAATAATAGTTATACGCACATATTTAACATGTTATTTATACGTAAAACAATTTATTAAACACACCTTACGTGGCTATTTTTCTTAAGCCGCACTGCCATAAACAGCATCTACGATTCGCGCCGATTCGAGTACCCGCCATACCAGCATGCGTCTAGCCCAGGTCAACGTCGGCTGCTTCGGTGTTTTCGTGTGTGAGACAGCAGCGGAGGCACGTTTTCAAGTGAAGCTTGTCGAATGACTTGTTGGCCTAGTTGGATCATTGATTCAGAAGAAAGGCTACAACTGAGGGAATAAGACACCATGTAAGAAACATTTACACAGCCACACACGATGCACTTCGTTTCTATGTTTCTCACGTGGTGTTTTATTCGAGCTGTCGTAACCTTTTTCTAAAGCTTATGACGACGGTGAGGTTTCGCTAAAAAAGCAGCTTGCGGCTGTATGCGTTGGCAAGACGTGAACATTATGTAACGTATGCAGCATAGCAGAGCATTTCTGTGCAATGCTCTTCTCAATTTGTGTTTTTTATATGCTCAGCATGTACCTTTCCTTTTAATAAAAAAAACAATGCAGATATTCTGTCTCCTGCCTCTTTGATTGATATATAGAGTGACCGCTTGTTCCAAAAAGATAAAAACGCGATGAACAAAGGCGGGTAGTGAATTATGATTACCCGCATCTGTTTCTATTAGAATTTAGTCGAAATGAATGACACGACCTCATTTCGCACGAACAATTTCGAGCTGGACAAAATAGGGAATCGCTAAACCAAAACGACAAATAATAACTTTGCAATTTGGGCGGAGAACCGTGGTCTCAGTTCATTAACTTTCGCCATAGCCAAACGTCGGCACATTAATACGAAATTCGCGCCAGTGAAACCGAAACGAAAAGCGCAGGCCAGTCGCTCTCACCAACCACCAGGTGCGCTAGGCTCCATTGGGCCGCCGAGGTCTATGGGAGTGGGCGCTCAACTTGTTTTTATTTTAATTTCTCTATGCTTCACCGAGTATTCACCGAGTATGCTTCACCAATTTCTCTATGCTTCATCGAGTAAAAGTCGGCCATTCTTTGCAGCAGTATGTGATGTCGGACCGGTTTCTGTACGGTTCTGCGTCAATAGGAGGTCTTCGGTGCTTCGACGTTCAGCGACCACGCCCCCAGAGGTCGCTTAGGCTAGTTTTCCCGGCGGGGGGCTGGGAGACCATGTGGTAGAATACCGCTGGGACGTTGATGAAAATCGCCTCGGTGATGGCGAGCGCGACTGGCACCCGGCAGACGGTGGTGCATGCTGCTGGGAGAGGTAGTTTTCGATTTCGCGCGGTCTCTGGCCGTAACAAGTGGCGGTGAGTACACACAGAAGCCGCGAAGCCCAAGACGGCGATATGGGCACTGGCGGTACAAGTGATCAGCTTCTCCATAGTGAAAGCTCGGAGGCCGGTGATTAGGTGTGCGCCTAACATCAGACTTCCGAGGAGACGTGCGCCGATCGTCGATGTACTGAACTGTTGGCACCGAATGATGGGCGACAGAAGCGCCAGGGACAAAGGGCAAGGGCGGTGGCGTGTACGTGCCTTCGTAGTACGGTATGTGCTCTTTGACTGGAGTGAAACAGCAGGAATAGGATGGATGAATAATGGCGGCGATGCAGCAGGGCTTTTCAAGGCTTCAGCGTAGGTTGTCTCACGGCGGTATTCAGCATGAGCTGTCGCAGCTGTATCAGGAGGCAAGGTTTTCCGGGGGGCCTGGTGCAGCTCATCCTTGATCACAGTTGCAATAGAGCTAACCGTAGGATGAGGTGTTACACCAGCTTTTGCGACTCTTCAAGTACTATATCAGGGATGAGTACACGTAGACAGTCGTTGCTGGTTCTAGTGGCTGTGAAAATGTCAGCAGTAGACATGCCATTGACTTCCTGTCGTACTGGTTGGATCGCTGCTGCAGCATTTTTTCCATTGTCACGGCCTCGGACAAGAACTCTGCGACAGTCTTCGTAGGGCTGCGCATGAGGCCGGCAGAAAGCTGGTCCTTGACACCATGCATCAAGTGACGCTACTTCTTGTCCTCTGTCATTCTTGAATCGGCCCGTCGGAAGAGGCGCGTCATGTCTTCGACGTACGTGGTCACAGTTTCGTTTGGCAACTGGACGCGAGCCACAATAGCTCGTTCAGCTCGTTCTTGGCGATCAGCACTGGCATAGGTCTGCAAAAGTCTACGATAGAATTCGGGCCACGTCGTCAGCTGCTCCTCTCGGTTTTGATACCACGTACTTGCCCCGTCTTCGAGATAGAAATAGACACAACCCAGTTTCGCCGCGTCGTCCCACTGATTCAAGGTGGCTACGCGCTCGAAGTCCGCCAACCAGTCCTCAACATCCTCGTGCTCTGTGCCATGGAACGTCGCCGGTGCCCGTGGGCTTTCCAACGTATAGCGGTTCGACGTCGTGCTTCCCGTGCCGGTTGACGAGGTTCGCACCGAAGCGCTGGTCATGTTTGTCCTCGTGGTGGAAGCAGTATCGTCGACTTCCGGAGGCAATCCCTAGATTCGGCAGCTGGTCCGATGCACGGGAGTATTGACTGGCACTGGACTCGTATCCCGGTTTCCTGGGGGGGGGGGGGGGGTTTGCAGCATCCGTGAGACTACCCAGCACTTCCACCAGTTTGTCACGATGAGTCACAAGTACTGGGGGGATTTATTAAACCACCGGGTAGCTAGCTCTAGGACGATGCGTCAGTCGTGGCTGGCTCTCGAGCAGAGAAGAAGCACGCGATCTTCTTTTTTCTCCAGATTGAGAGCCGCTCTTGTTGTCGACCCACTACGTGCTGTTGGCGATATCTTTGCCGCGAGCTTTTACCTATTCTTTTAAAAAGCCTTTTTTTCAAGATCAATTTTCGGGCAACACTTCGAGATTAACATCCTGTTTTTTTTGGTACTTCTGATAGAGAGATTAGAATTCTTCCCCTGATATTGCTTAACATGTGAAGGGTGCAGGATCTCTTAAAACTAGATATTACCTGTGTAATTATTACGAAGCTAAAGCAAGCATCAGCATGGGCTGAGGATTCCAAGAATTTTCACATTAGTAAAATTTTTCTTTTCTTGTCTACTAAAATGTCCTATTTCATACATACACTTGCTTGCATTCTTGAAACGAAGGCGTTATTCGAGAACGCTATGATGTTTTTTTTTCTTATGAATCTTGGTGTTTGTGATATTCGGTGTATAGTTATACAAGTTATAGAAGACGATGTGAAAAGCTTGAAAGGGCAGTCAAAAGATTCTCGTTTTAGAAACGTCAAGGTTGCCCGTCTGATCTATGGTTAAGCACGCTGTAGGGCGCGAAACGTCATTTATGCAGTAAGCATGCTGTTCTTCTATGCGAAATTCATATGTGCATGGTGCTTCTGAATATTTGCGTTTATCTCCTGTCTTGTAATCATTCGCGGCTTTTTTAATTACGTTAACGTGCTCCAAATCATTCGCGGCTTTTTTATTACATTAACGTGCTCCAAGTAGCTCCACAACAGGCTTTTCTGTAGATTCGATTTGAAAAAAAAAAAAACACAAGGAAAAAAAATATTGCATTTCGATCATGAGCGTTGTAAAGATAGCTTCACCGTTGTACTCGAACGCGTGCGGAGAAAGCCAACGATGAGCACAGCATTCGGGGAATGCGGGGAGATAGAATAACCACATCGTCGACACACCCAGCAAGAATGCGTGAACCAGATATGAATTGGGATAAAGTAACTATTATTCTTTTATTTATCGTTACGCCGTTCGTTCTAACAGCACAAGTGAGTTCTAAGTTGGGCTGAACGGAACAAATCAATCAGCAACGCAATGAACTCAAACAACACTCCACCTTATAGTTATCAAGATCGCCCAATCGCTCGGTAAGTTCGTCGATAAAAATAGTTCAGAACATAACAATATGAATCGATACATTGCACCACCTCGGCACCTTAGCTCATTCACACTGTTATGCAAAATTACAGTTATGAATCGCTGTCTACAAACATGTAGCGACACTACAGACCCGAGCTTGTGTAGCGACACTACAGACCCGAGCTAACACTGCGATTTCGACGTCCTCCAACACCTACCCGTGTGTGGCTGAACGGCTTTAGGTGGCCGGCCCGGCTGCATCCAGCGTACTGGCACCGCCGCCTCCTGCCCCCGTGGAGGTAGCAGCCGCCACTGCATGCCCGGGCAGCAGCCAGGGTAGTGCCGCGGCAGCCAAAGAGGCCCACTCGACCTCTCGCCCGGTGGGGCCAAAGGCTTCATCTGCCCTGACGAATCCAACCTTACATAAGCACCTTTTGTCAGAGGGACTGTCCGTCGCATCGGCCAATGCGATGGACACTTCTTGTCCGATGGCGCTAACTGTGCCAAAAGGAGCGGTGAGAAGCCAGTCAGCTGCTCAAAAAAAAAAAAAAGACTAAATGTTGATTACAGGAAGGCCCTGTAAATTAAGTCAATTCTTCCTTTCATACATCAATCACTCACCTTTTGTACACACATCACTATTTTACCCTCGATATGGAAATGCAAGCTATACAATGGTACGTCGGAGGACTGCTGAGAAAACTCGATGCTGTACGAAACTCTTACAAAAACATTTACCGAAAGTGCAGTGTGTTTAAGAAACACACTTAAAGCCCAAGAACACCAACTTCTTGCGTCAATATGTTATGTTTTGAAAAAACTGAGATGATGCTGTAGTGGTTAGAGCATCCGCCTCGCATGCAAGAGGTCCGTGGTTCAAATCCCGATACCGCGCAGTTCCCAACCGGATTAAAAAAAAAAAAATCCGCGTGTTGATGGAACTGCAGTAAGAGGCCTGGGCTGCTGCCTCACCGGCAAACACCGCCGAGAACGCACTCCCTCACCAGAGAAGGATTGGCCACCCTGGTGCAGTATCTGGCCACTACCTCCCACATGCTTACGTCAAATAACTCACGGCCCTCAGTCCCCAGCAGCTGCGAAGCAACTGACCACGGCGGCGGTCAGATCTGCAACGCAGCAGAGGGTGCTAAGAATCTCTGGATCCGGACAGGCCGCCATTGGAACCTGAACTTGGCAACGTTTAACGCTAGAACCTTATCTAGTGAGGGAAGTCTAGCTGTACTATTCGAGGAGCTAGAGGGTGTTAAATGGGATATAATAGGGCTCAGTGAGGTTAGGAGGACAGATGAGGCCTATACGATGCTACAGAATGGGCACGTCCTTTGCTACAGGGGCTTGGCAGACAGAAAAGAACTGGGAGTGGGGTTCCTAATTCACAGAAACATAGCTGGCAACATAGAGGAATACTATAGCATTAATGAAAGGGTGGTAGGTATCGTAATTAAACTGAATAAAAGATACAAGATGAAGGTAGTACAGGCTTACGCGCCTACATCCAGCCATGATGACGCTTCAGTTGAAAGCTTCTATGAAGACGTGGAATCGGCAATGAGTAAGGTAAAAACACAGTATACTATAGTGATGGGCGACTTTAATGCAAAGGTAGGGAAGAAGCAGGCTGGAGACCAGGCGGTAGGAGATTATGGCATCGGTACTAGAAATGCCAGAGGAGAGCTACTAGTTAGAATTCGCAGAACGCAATAATTTACGGATTTTGAATACCTTCTACCGAAAACGAGAAAACCGCAAGTGGACATGGAGGAGCCCTAATGGCAAAAATAAGAACGAAATAGACTTTATAATGAGTGCACACCCTGGAATCGTGCAGGATGTGGAAGTGATTGGCAAGGTACGATGCAGTGACCATAGAATGGTACGGTCTCGAATTCGCCTAGACTTGAAGAAGGAACGACAGAAACTGATACGCAAGAAGCCAATCAATCAGCTAGCACTGAGAGGGAAAGTACAGGAATTCAGAGTGTCGCTGCAGAACAGGTACTCGGCTCTTAGTGAGGAAACGAACTTTAGCGTAGATACAATGAATGATAATCTGACGAGTATAATTACGGAGTGTGCAGTGGAAGTTGGAGGCAGGGTAGTTAGACAGGACACTGGCAAGCTTTCCCAGGAAACGAAGAACCTAATTAAGAAGCGTCAAATCATGAAAGTGTCAAGTGCAACAGACAAAATAGAACTGGCAGAGCTTTCGAAGTTGATCAATAGACGTAAGGTATGCGATGTAAGAAGGTATAACATGGAGAGAATTGAACACGCTCTGAAAAACGGAGGAAGTGTCAAAGCATTGAAGAGGAAACTTGGGATAGGCAAAAGTCGGATGTATGCACTAAGGGACAAAGAAGGCAAAATAACTACCAATATGGATAGGATAGTTAAAATAGCAGAGGAGTTCTACAGAGATCTGTACAGTAGTCGAGACAACCACGACCTTAATACTATAAGAACTTGCAGTAACCCAGATTACACCCCACCAGTAATGATAGAAGAAGTCAGAAAAGCTTTGGAGAGCATGCAAAGGGGCAAAGCTGCTGGTGATGATCAGGTAACATCAGATCTGCTGAAAGATGGAGGACAGATTGTGTTAGAAAAACTAGCCACCCTGTTTACGAGGTGTCTCTTGACGGGAAGAGTACCAGAGTCTTGGAAGAACGCTAACATCATCTTAATACATAAGAAAGGAGATGACAAGGACTTGAAGAATTACAGGCCGATCAGCTTGCTCTCTGTAGTATACAAGCTATTTACAAAGGTAATTGCTAACAGAGTAAAGAAAACATTAGAATTCAATCAACCAAAGGAACAAGCAGGATTTCGAACAGGCTACTCAACAATTGACCACATTCATACTATCAATCAGGTAATAGAGAAATGCTCAGAGTATAACCAACCACTATACATAGCCTTCATAGATTACGAGAAGGCGTTTGATTCAGTAGAAATATCAGCCGTCATGCAAACACTGCGGAATCAGGGCGTAGATGAAGTATATATAAACATTCTGGAAGAAATCTACAGGGGATCAACTGCTACCATAGTGCTTCATAAAGAAAGCAACAGAATACCAATCAAGAAGGGTGTAAGGCAGGGGGACACAATTTCCCCGATGCTATTTACCGCGTGCTTACAGGAGGTTTTCAGAAGCCTAGAATGGGAACAGTTAGGGATAAGAGTCAATGGAGAATACCTTAGTAACCTGCGCTTCGCCGATGACATTGCATTGCTGAGTAACTCGGGGGACGAATTGCAACTCATGATTACGGAGTTAGACAAGGAGAGCAGAAAGGTGGGTCTTAAAATTAATCTGCAGAAAACGAAAGTAATGTACAACAACCTCGGCAAGGAGCAGCGCTTCGAGATAGGTAATAGTGCACTTGAAGTTGTAAAAGACTATGTCTACTTAGGGCAGGTAATAACCGCAGAACCGAACCACGAGATTGAAGTAACTAGAAGAATAAGAATGGGGTGGAGCACATTCGGCAAGCACTCTCAAATTATGACAGGTAGATTGCCACTATCCCTCAAGAGGAAGGTATATAACAGCTGTATCTTGCCGGTACTTAGCTACGGAGCAGAAACCTGGAGACTTACAAAGAGAGTTCAGCTTAAATTGAGGACGACGCAGCGAGCAATGGAAAGAAAAATGGTAGGTGTAACCTTAAGAGACAAGAAGAGAGCAGAGTGGATTAGGGAACAAACGGGGGTTAAGGATATCATAACTGAAATCAAGAAGAAGAAATGGACATGGGCAGGGCATGTAGCGCGTAGACAGGATAACCGCTGGTCATTAAGGGTAACTGACTGGATTCCCAGAGAAGGGAAGCGGGTTAGGGGGAGACAGAAGGTTAGGTGGGCAGATGAGATTAAGAAGTTTGCGGGTATAAATTGGCAGCACCAAGCACAGGACCGGGTTAACTGGCGGAACATGGGAGAGGCCTTTGTCCTGCAGTGGACGTAGTCAGGCTGATGATGATGATGATGATGATGATGCTTCACCGACGTCTAAAGGGTCGCTCGTTGTCTGACGTCACGCCAGCACTCGTGTTGCAGTAGACGAGCACTTTTACG